>LPNX010116215.1:523161-766697 GCA_001517045.1 Pseudotsuga menziesii
TCACAGAGCTGGTCCTCTTTCAAACCAGATGTGTCTTCCCAGAGATAGTCCTTTTTCAAACTAGATGAGTCATCTCAGAGCTTGTCCTTTTTCAAACCAGATGAGGCATCACAGAGCTGGTCCTCTTTCAAACCAGATGTGTCTTCCCAGAGCTAGTCCTTTTTCAAACTAGATGAGGCATCTCAGAGCTGGTCCATTTTCAAACCAGATGAGGCATCTCAGAGATGGTTCTTTTTCAAAGCAGACGAGGCATCACAAAGCTGGTCCTCTTTCAAACTAGATGTGGCATCCACATATACCTGACTATGGAAGGAACCAATCCTCTCACCATGTCACAGCTCTTACATCCGACCATGGAAGGAACCAATCCTCTCACCATGTCGGAATGGAACTGCACTTACATCTGATCATGGAAGGGACCAATCGTCTCACCACGTCAGAATGGCATAGCATGAACACATCACTTCCTCTTGGGAGGAACCTCGATCTAGAGAACACCAAGTCTCTCTCTGAAGTACTCGGACTTCAGCCTAGCCAATGGACTCGTCAATACATCAGCTATTTGTTCCTCCGTCGCAATATATAGGAGCTTCACTGCTCCTCTTTGCACCATATCCTTGATATAGTGATACTTGATCTAGATGTGCTTCGACTTGTCACGGAACACTGGATTTTCTGACAACTTCACGCAACTCTGGTTGTCGCAATGTATACAAGTAGCATCTAACTGGAGATCAAATATATCAAACAGTAGCTTCCACAACCATACTGCCTCACAACTAGCTAAACAAGCTGCGACATACTCTGCTTCAGCTGTACTCAGTGCCACACAGGATTGCTTCCTGCTAAACCAAGAGATCACTCCTGATCCCATACTGAAGCAACATCCTAAAGTACTCTTCCTGTCAATGGCATTGCCTGCCCAATCTGAATCAACATAACCCTCTAGGTTAATCTTTTGATTTGCATTGTACTTGAGCCCATAATCAACTGTACCCTTCAAGTACCTCAGAATATGCTTTGCAGCAGTCAAGTGAACACTTCTCGGATCTGTCAAGTACTAGCTCAAGGTGTTCACAGCAAAGCAAATGTCTGGTCTCGTGTTCGTCAGGTACATCAATGACCCAATCATCTGACGATACATCGTAGCATAAACCGAATCTGATGAAGCATCACTCAATGGCTTCAGGTTCGATGCCATAGGTGTGGCCATAGCCTTGTAGTCCATCATCCTGAACCTCTTCAGGATCTCTACTGCATACTTCCCTTGTCCAAGGAAGATTCCATTTGTACTCTGCCATACCTCCATACCTAGAAAGTAATGCATCATCCCCAAGTCCTTCATTTCGAACTCAGTAGCAAGCTTTCTCTTCGTATCAGCAATCAACCCATATGAACCTATCATAAATAGATCATCTACATACAGTAGGAGTATCACTGGTTTTCCATCTTCAACCTTGTAGTAAAGGTTGGAATCTGCTAAAGCCCAAACTGGATAGAAAGCTGTCAATTCTGCCGTACCAGGTCCTGGGTGCCTATTTCAAACCATACAGGGCTTTCTTCAATCTGCATACATGAGACTCTCTGTCATGTGTCTCAAAACCGAGTGGTTGTTCTACATACACTTCCTCTTCTACTACACCATTCAAGAAGGCAGTCTTGACATCCATCTGGTGTATCTTCCATTTCATCACTGCTGCCAGAGCAAGTACTGATCTGATGGAAGTGTATCTGGCTACAGGTGCAAAGGTCTCTTCATACTCTATTCCCTCTTTCCGAGAGAATCCTCGAGCTACAAATCTTGCCTTATACTTTTCAATGCTACCGTCTACAGCATGCTTGATCTTGTAGATCCATTTGGATGTTACAACTAACTTCCCTTTTGGTCTTGGGACAACATCCCAAACATCATTTTTCATGATCGATTGATATTCTTCGATCATAGCATCCTTCCACTCTTTCTGTTCTGCCGCCTCTTCATAACTAGAAGGTTCTTTATCAATGAAATCACATAGTAAAGCTACATACCCGGAATTGGATCTGGTTCTCTTTCTTTCTCTGTGATTTTCTTCTGGAGCCCCATATCTTTCCGCACCTTGGATAAGTTCACGTACCCAAGCAGGTTTCCTCTTATGAGAATTCTTCTCCAGAGGTGGATCTACAGGTCTTTGTGGTTCCTTGAACTCTCAATCTTCTTCTTGAGCTTCTTCGTTCATGACTGTATCATGAATCTTGGGTACTTCTGCTTCTTCAGGTTCTTCAACAGGACTCTTTCTGGATTTGTTGTAAGCTATGCCTTCATCAAATGTTACATCCTTGCTGATGTCAATCTTCTTGTATCCTGGAAAATAGATTCTGTAATCCTTCGAGCTTTTAGAGTATCCCACAAATATGCCCTTCTTTCCTAAAGGATCCAATTTTGTTCTCTTTTTCTTTTGGAATGTGGATGTACACAGGATAGTCAAATATTCTGAGATGGCTGACTTCTGGTTTCTTGTCAGAGAAGACTTCTTCAGGTTCTCGAGTACTCTATGTGGAGTACGGTTCTGTACATACACCGTTGTTCTGGCTGCTTCTGCCCAAAGATGCATGGGTAGATCTTGATCATGAAGCATAGCTCTTACAGCTTCCATGATAGTTTTGTTTTTCCTTTCTGCAATTCCATTCTGTTGTGGATTATAAGGAGTGGACAACTCCCTCTTAATCCCTGATTCTTTGCATAGCTCCTTGAATTCATTCGAAGTGAATTCTCCACCATTATCTGAGCGAATGGTCTTGATCTTCTTTTCAGTATGGTTTTCGATCAAGGCTTTGAATTCCTTGAACTTACTGAATACTTCATCTTTGTTCTTCATAAAGTAAATCCATGTCTTTCTAGAAAAATCATCAATAAAAGAAACATAGTATGCATACCCGCTTAGTGAGTTCGATGACATAGGACCACATACATCAGAGTGGATGATTTCTAGAATACCTTTGGCTTTTCTTTCGCTGCTGGGAAATGTCTTCTTTGTATTCTTCCCTTTCGCACATCCTTTGCAAACTCCATCATGTTTTGCTTGGAATTCTGGAAGACCTTCAACAACTTTGCTTGCAATAGGTAGTGCTCTGTAATGCACATGTGCAAGCCTTCTGTGCCAAAGCTCATTTGGTTCTACTGTATCATGGATCAAGGCTTGTTCTAGATGACCCTTCAATTTGTACAAGCCTCCTTCTTGATCTCCAATCACTACCACATCATCAATAGTCTTTCCTTTTGGCCACATGATGACTTGACCATTTATGAATGCAACCCGAATTCCTTTTGCATCTAATGCTGAAATGGATAGAAGGTTCTTCTTGAGTCCTGGAACAAACAATACTTCTTTCATTATTAGAGACTTACCGGAGTCTAGCTTGTATGAAGATTCCCCACTACCTTTTATTGGATATTGGTAGTCATCTCCTAGTTTCACCTTGTGAGGTGATTCATGTTCTGACAGTTTTACAAAAGATTCCTTGAATCCCGTCATATGTTTGGAAGCCCCACTGTCTATAAGCCAAGCATCACTTCCATGAGTAATGTTACCTGTGAGAGCTGATATCAGAACATATTCATCCTTGCTTGAAGAATATTCACTTTCATATCTGGATCTCTTCTTGGATGGTTCATCATCCTCTGCAGCATGAGCATGATGTCTTCTTTTGTTCCTGTTTTTCTTATGAGAGTGGCTCTTGTTCTTAGGACAGTATTTTGCAAAGTGTCCCACCTCATCACATGTATAACATCTTAATTTTGATATATCTTTCCTGAGATGAGAATCCTTACCTTTGGAGTAATGAGGTCTTCTTCTGCTTTTCTTGGAGTGAGCTGTGAGGGCTTGGTATTCACTTCCCATCTTCTCTTCCCGAGCTGCTATCTGTGCTTCTTCTTGAGAACATTCTTTCCATAGTCTGCTGGATTTGACTAACTTCTTTTTAGCATAGATTCCTTGGATAAAAGCATCCCATGACCTAGGAAGGCCATTCAAAGTGGTCATCACAATATCTGCATTTTCCACTTCTTCATCAACAGCTTCTAATTGTTCCTTGATCTGAGAAACCCTTGTAAAGTAAGACTGAATAGTCTTATCATTCTGGATCTTCACATTCTTCAATTGGTTTCTCAAAGTCATCTTCCTGTTCATGTTTTTTCCTTCAAACAATTTGGTTAGGGCATCAAACATAGCTTTAGGTGTCTTAAGAGATGATACATGTGGTATGAGATGATCCTTGATAGAATCAGCAATGATCCTCTTTGCCATAACCATCTTCTTCTTATGTAAGGCCTTTGCCTCATCTCCCTCTGGAACTGGAACCTCCTCCTGAATGTAGGAGTCTAATTCATTCTCTTCCAGGACCAGGGAGATCCTATACTTCCAGGCTCGGAAGTTTTCAGCCCCCTCAAGCTTTTCATCAAGCTTGGTATGATGAGACATCTTTAAATAAGAACCTCAAATGGAAATACAAAAGATTTTAGATCTTACCAGGTTCAAGATGTCGGATCTGAAGCTTGAGCTGAAATCCTGCAGAGTTGGTTCAGGAGCAAACTAGGGTTTTGTTTTTCCGGAGATCTGTCCACCCAAATGCCTTCAAATTTGTTCCTAACTTCGATTTTGGGGAGGATATCAATCCAGGCCTGGGCTCACTGAAAAATTTATCTTCTGTAAAAAGCCCTAATTTTCAACCCCAGTGACAGGTCCAAAACTGAAAAACCTCAAAATTGGATTCTGTTTTGACAGAAAGATGCGCCCTAAGGAGGAGAGTTGTTACACCTTACTTTTGTTGAAAATCTGTGGAGGAAGGTCCACAAACTAGGAATCCCTAGTTCCCGCAGCTGCACAGTGTCTTCTTCTTCTTAGGTTAGCTTTGATTCCATGTTAGTTTTTCATCAAATAAGCTAGCATTATGATCTTAGGATCTTTTCACTGAGAGAATAACAAGCACAACAATAAAACATAAGCACATCACAAGAGACAAGAGACACAAAGATTTTTCCTCGGGAAACCATAAAGGAGAAAACCCCGCAACTTCCTTAGAGATAGAATCAACACCAAAATAGTAAGAGATCTCCCAAAAACAGCAGTAGTCTTCTTCTTCTGTCTAGTCCCAGTATTTCCTTCTTCACTAGTGCGCCACACTTGAGTGAGTGAGTGATGTGTAGTACAAGTGATAAATAGAGAGACTCTCGCTCTCTATTTATATTCTTCCATTCACTTGAAGTGCACTAAATCATGTCGGCCCAACTAACAATTACTTACTAGAGCCTACACCTTAATTAGTGTATAATAACCCTAGTGCCCCGAAGCTGTGGGGACTTACACAATGACTTGACAAGACTTGTTTACATTATTAATCCTCCTGATCAGAACATCGGGGCATGACAAAATGACTCAAATACATAATAGAAACATCCCGGAATAAGCATCGGGCTACAATATATAAGATACATAGAAGAATACATTCCGAAGTTACATATACATCAACAGGTATGTACTGAGATACCTTGGGAATCATTGACATCAATGGTGATTTCCCTTGCACTTGTTAACAATTTACATCAATGACTGGTAATCAAGCGGTTTCTACCATGTTCGATGTCAAGACAATGTAATCACATGGTTAGATTCGTATCATTGTGGGTTCGTCTTGAAGACCCTGGGTTATTTATTATTTTTCCTGGGTTGTAATGGATTTTGTTTGAGTCATATTACACGAACCCACTTTGTATTGGTCATGGTTGTGTTATCATCTCATCATGGATCTACGCTTGTGTCTAGTAGCCATGATTGTGTTTAGTCAGTCTCTACTTCCATGGATATGCATTGTATTGTTTGGCAGCCATGTTATGAGTCATATGAAATTTGAGTCAATTGTACTGCAACAACTTCCAGCCAACATCCTTGCCTTCGATTTCTTCACTTCGAAAAGAATTGACCTATCGCATTCCTCTAACTTCATGCTTTGGGGGGATTTCTGTTACACCGAAATCTCGTCATCATGAGCCATGTGTCAACCTTATGCCTAATCCCTAAATTTATCTCTGCTAAACTGGGTTGATTTGAGGTTGTGCTTACCCTCTTTTACCCTCTCTAGATAGGATGACTCTCTTTCTCCCAAGGAAAGGTGCGTCAGCACTCTTTCCCTTCATACTAGGTGCATCGGTGGCACTCTTTCCCATTATGCAAGGTGTGTTGATGCTCTTTATCCTAAGGAAAGGTGCGTCAGCGCTCTTTCCCTTCATGCAAAGTGCGTCAGTGGTGTTTTGAGGGAAAAAATCGAAGCTTCGAGGCCCTTCTCGAAGGTGGATGAGGTGGAGGATCATCCCTATCATCTAGGTGAGGTGGCATTCGGTTCCCTAAACTATGGGGAATATCCCTTATACCCCTCCCCCTAATCCTCAACCTACTCTATCCATTTAGCCTTATAAATTGAACCCTCTCTCCATGGTGAAAGGAGGAAGGACTTTGGTACTCTTATGCTGGTGGAATTTCTAGGTGATCCCTATCATCCTTTGGGAGACAAGATCTCATCCTTTGGGAGGATACCATCATCTTTTGGAGGTTTGGATTGGATTGTTGGATGGAAGATTGCAACGTTAAGGCTAGGTTGTGACACTCCTTCTTTATGTAATTCTATGTATCTCCTTGATTACATTAATACAAATATCTTTCCATAAAAAATGTTGTGTTGATGATGTTTAGAGCTTTCTTCCTTAACTCTTAGCTTAGATCAATTCATGTTTAGATACACATGTATTGTTTGCTTTTTTCCACTTGCTCTATAGGGCTTCGCAGCTCAAGATCTGAAGGCTCTGGAGCTTGGATCAACAAAGAGAGAAGAGGGTTTGCAAACCTCAGGTAGGTGATCTATCTGTTGACTTGCATTTCTATTTGATCTAGGAAAGTAGGATGTATTGTGTATTTGATTTGTTCTAGATCCACTTGGACTAGGGAGATCTGGCTTGAGTATATTTATCCGATAACAATATGACAAGGAAATGTTGGCTATCATGCATGCGCTATTCAAGTTTAAACAATATTTGGTGCGGAGTAAGTTTATCATAAAAAGTGATCATAATAGCTCAAGTCACTTCTTGTCACAAAAAGACTTGAATGATAGATAGAAAAAGTGGGTCATCAAATTCCAAGCTTTTGATTTTGAATTGAATATAAGAAGGAAACGATGAATGTAGTAGCTAATGCACTCTCTAGAAAACCAGCGCTTGCAATGCTGAAATTGCATGATGATTGGAAGGCACAACTAGCAGTGGAGTATTCCAAAAATCAATTTGCATGTGAATTGTTGGATGGGATGATTCATTATTGCTCTTATAATATCCTTAATGACCTCATATATCATAAAGGAAGGATCTAGTTGATTCCTTGATCCACACTAAAAAGGAAGACCATAGAGGTTGCACATGATGTGCCCCTTGCAAGACATCCGAGGTTCTTGAAGACATACTAGAAGTTGAGAGAAAGGTTATCTTTGAAATTACTAAAGTATGATGTGATGGAGTATGTACATGCATGTGTGGCATGCCAATAGAATAAATTGGAACACACTCATCCTATTGGTCTATTACAACCCCTTCCCATTCCAGAACAAAAATGGGAAAGTGTATCTATGGACTTCATCACCGGGATGCCCAAAAGCCAAGGTAAAGATAGTATTTTTGTTGTGGTTGATAGAATAAAAAAGTTTGCACATTTTTTTTACTGTCACCACTGATATTACAACTAACCAAGTGGTTTATCTTTTCATTAAATAAGTCATCAAACTCCATGGCATGCCCAAGTCTATCATCAGTGACCGAGATATTGAATTCACTAGCAATTTCTTGAAAAACTTGTTTAAGTTAGTGGGAGCTAGATTGGACATGAGAACAAGATACCATCCACAAACCAATGGTAAAACAGAGAGTGTGAACCAATGGCTTGAAGGATATCTCTGGAACTATGTCACTAGGAAGCATACGACATGGTCTATGTGCCTGCACCTAGGGGAATTATGATATAACACTATTTCCCATATATCCATTGGAATGACCCATTTAAAAACATTGTATGCATATGATGCAGCCAAATTTGTAGATATGATATTTGAGGATTGCATAACCTAAAAAGAAAAGGATTGGCTCCAAGAGAGTTAATACATACTCAAAATTCTCAAGGACAACTTGTTAGTAGCACAAAATCAACTGAAGGTGAATGCCGATAGGCATAGAACAGAGAGAACCTTCCAAGAGGGGGATCTGGTAAGGTTATATCCCTATAGATAATCCTCATTAAATTCAAAGGGACTTGAGAAGTTGCAGCCAAGGTTCTATGAGCCATACAAGATTATGAAGAGAATTGGGTAAGTGGCATATGAACTAGAATTTCCTACGAAAGATAAGATCCATAATATGTTTCATGTGTCTTGTTTGAAGAAGTGAATATGGGAACAAATAAAAGTTTCCTCCCCTTCATGATGAAGGGAATTTGGTGTTGGTTCCAAAGAATATTTTGCAGTTAAATAAAGGAGATTGAGGAGCAGAATCATCAAGGAATACCTAGTGCAATGGGAAGGGTTTCTTAGTAAGGATGCAACTTGAGAAGGAGAGGATATTTTGCAGCATCCTGGTTTGAAATTGCTTGAGGAAAAGAAATATTGGGAGGGTATGATTGTCATGTCCCCTCATGGATGACCATGGTGCCAAATTCCTATCCCAACTAATCCCTTGAGTGTGGGAAAATAATAACCCATTAAATGGATTAAATTTTGGATATAGGAAATTAAATAAGTAATTGTACTTAGTCCAAAGTATTTATTTCATAAATTAATCTAATTTGAAAATTAATTAAATGAATAATTAACTAAGTGGGGTGCATAGGAAGAGGAGGTGGTCCAAGGAATATTGGGAACAAAAAAATAAAGAGGAGACAAAAACATGCACAAAAGCAACTATCCAGAAAAGCAACACAAAGCAGGAAATTGCATGAAAATCATCTCAATAAGAAAAGAAGGAAATTTTTAGAAAGTAAATAGGGCGAAGTTTCTATAAAGGATAAAGGGATGTCATTAATAAAATAAAAAATAAGAGGGTACAATTTCCAAAGGAGAAAAAGAAGGTCAGTTGGAAAGTCAGGAAAGAAAGGAAGACAAAGCAGGAAATTTCCTAATCCATTAATGAGGGCGCATTGGGAAAGGAAAGTGGGCCACCTGTTGAGTCAATTTGACCATGAAGCCTAATTATTTCATAAAGAAATTATAGCACATCACTATCGATATTTCTGGTCATTGTAATGTTGTCTTGAGAGCTTTGATACTCAGTGGTTGAGAGATTTGCCTCAACTAAGCTTTGGGTGATGTCCCCCTTAGCAGTTTTATTCCATCCTTGTTCAAGAATATGGTGCATCCATCAATGGAGTATATTTTTCAAGTCTTGAATTCATATTCCAGCTAATTTGAGTCTCCTTACAGGTCTTGGAAGTCTCCCATTCAAATATTGAAGGTCTTGATAGTTTTAGCTTCCATTCTGAAAGCTAGAGTTGGATTCATGAATAGATATTAGCGGCCTTCAACCATTTATGAGAATTTTTCGGGTGGACCTATCATATCCATTTGTTCCCCAATTATTGAAGAAGTATGAGGGTTCAAATCTCCAAGTTTTTTTTTGTGATTATGGCTTCCTAATGCAATGTATGGATGTATTTTGCTAAAGAATGTTTTGTAATCCATATTAGATATTTATTTAGACTTCCCCATGTATTTTATTGATGTAAATAACACTCTCTGCAAATTTTATGTCAATTTGAATCGGAATGAATGAGTTTCACATGTTTTAATCTATCCTTGGCTAGATTTGCACCTAGAATTGACTAGTTTTACTGTATTATGCATAATTCGACCTCACTGTAGCTAATTTAAGTCATTATTGTTCTCACATGTCCATAGCATACTCATATTAGGATCTGATTCTTAAAACAAAGAATTTGTAGCCCCATTCACCTATTTGGGAAGGCCATAAGATGCACCCAATGAGAAGTCCTAAGATCTAGTTTTACAAATGTAAACCAAAAAATATTTATAGATTGTTTTTGACCTGTAAAATCCTTCTAATACTGATACGTACATGCATATCATATTTCTAAAGTTCTCCTTAATCCATATCATCACCACTGGTTGATTGGAGACTGTATTGTAAAGGTTCTAGTGGCATATGTTGGGACTCCTACAAGCCTGGAAGTAGAATTCATACTAGATGATGTTCAAAACCTAAAAGGACCCAACACATTCTTATTAGGAACCTAAACATTCAAGACCGTTCCCTTTCCTTGTTGATCTTACTGAATCGCCATTATGTTCACTCCTTCAGCTTGCAATTTTCCCTACCTATTAGCTAGTTTGCTGAAAATTTGTGTAATAGAATTAGCGAACCTTTGATTTTGATTTTTGTTCATTACAACATTTCCAAGTTTTAACCATACTACGATAATATTTTGCATCGCAATCCTTGGCCTTTCTTTATTACTTCACTACAATAAGATTCTGTAGTGTAATACCCTGAGTGGGTTCTTTGACACAATCAACATTGTTTAGTGCAAAGTTCCTTCTTCCATTCAAAATTGAATCAACCACACATTCAATATTGTTTTTTGTTCCTTAAATCGAATCGTCGGTTGAGATTTACCTCCAACGCAAATATCCAAATTCCAACAATCAATTCTGAAACCGAATAAAATTTGTCCTCTGTCTTCCACACAGATTTCAATGCATATTATTCTTCCATCAACATGATTCTAATCCTTGGAATTTTTTTAACAAACCAATTCCCTCCAACTCTATCTTATGCTCATCCTTCCAATAAATTTATTTCTATTTACACAATCCCCCTTCGTCATTTATGCAGAGCATTATGTCTATCTCATGCATAAAAATCATTCTCTCAACAAACTCGATATTTTTCTCAGCGTTCATTACACACAGAACCCTCTCTCTTCCACACATTCTTGCAACAAATCGATTTACCTTCTTCTCTGACCTCCATAGAGAGATTCACCTCTCCCTTTTCAGGTATTGAACATCAAAATCACTTGTACACAATCATAATACATATACAAAATTAAACAACACAACCATTAAATCCCATCTACATATGCGAGATTTTATTACAAAGAGATGACATAAACACTTCCCTTTTTCAATAACTCAAATAAAACTGTACAAACATCAATGCATTTTTAGGCTTGGCTTCATAACCATCCTCATTAATCGAACTTCTATGAACGATCCATCCACCTACCCAATGAGTTGAACCTACGAGTTGGCTACCAAGTGAACCTCTTGAATTCCTTTCTAGCTACAATGTATACTTCGCATATTACTTTCCAGCACACTAACAACTTCCCCTACAAATGTCTAACTAATTTCTATTAATAAACCTTAGCCTTATATATTAATGACTCAAGAACTCAGATGTTTTCAGATCCATCGAATGCTGCCACAATTCAAGGGCTTGGTTACAATGATTCAACATTTAAATTGACACCGAACTATAAGTCTCGCTAATTTGGAAAATTCTAAATTGGCACCTAATTTCATGACTTGTCTCTTCTATATCATTCGAAATTTTAACTTAGAAGTTATGAAATTTTACAAATAATTTACAAAGAATGAACCTTTGGAAGATTCATTTACAATAAATCTACATTGAATCCCTCCTTGGGCTGACATAAGACCTCTTTGTCTTATTAAACTTGATAATTACTAAGGAAGTTAGATCTTCCTCGTAAATCACTAGAAAAACTATCTTCATTAAAAACAATCACACCAATTCTTCCTTTTATCATGTGGAAGATCTTGAAGGTGACCACAATAGACTCATACCCTTTAGTGATTATTTACTGCTCATTTCCATATCCTATTAATTTAGGTGGTTCATACACGTGTAAACTTCATAACAATTGAATTGTTGTGTTAGGATTCTATGGATATAAAAAATGGAAGAAATGAACTTTAATTATTTATGTAGCGACTTTGCTAGACTAATTATGTTTCTCTAGGAAGCAAATATTTAACTAGTATTTATTGCAGGCAATGTAATTGTTAGAAGGACTATGAATCATAACAATATGCTTGATAATTGAGTCTAAGGTATTTGATTTTAGTGATGAAATCTACAAATATTAACTGTAAATATTTATAAAGTTGATCATTTAAATATGCAAGGTTAAACACATTTTTTATGGCCATGTATGTGTTGGTACCCTTTTACAAAAAGTTATACGCATAGTCACATTCAATTATTTTTAATGGCTTGATTTCTATCTAGGTGTTTCTAATGGTCATCGAAGGCACCACATATTAAATTCATTTTTATTGCTTGTTTTGTTGATCGTTAGGTAGAAAAATAATGTAGAAATCTAGGATGAGATATCATATTGTATGGATGACCATTAGTGATGAACTTTAATTATTTTCTACAAATTTATACTTTGCATGGGAGAGTAGCTAATATAAATTTATATGCATATGTGTATCATCAGGAGTTACATTTCTGTGAGAAAGTAAAATAAAAAATGCATAATCATGATAGGTATCAATAATTAATGAAATTTTCTGCACATATACAATAAGGAAATAATCAACCACACAAGTTTCTTTTGTATAGATTCCATTAACGTAATTGTCTTTCAGCTATGAATTTGGTGTATGTAAATGCATGTATGTGTGTGTACACATATTTGTGTGTTGTGTGTAAGTGTGGGTTACCAAGTTAGTGTTTTGGTCTAGGTATTTCATTGGGAATTATAAACATTCATTCCAAGTTGTGAAGACTAACAATTCAATATCTTTTCAGGTCTCTGACATACCTAGAAAGTTGCCAGATTTTATGGATGGGTTCAATGAATTTCTTTCTCAATGTGAGAACATTAATATAAATTATAGCTACCACACAATAGATGTCTTAATTTTCCGACCTACTATATGTAATTCTATTGTGTTTTCTTTTGAATTATATGCTTGATTTTTCTTATATGATTGTACAACTATCATGCAAATGGTTTCCTTACTGGCATGTTTAACAAGAGTGAATTTTTATCCCAATTCCACTTTTGATTATGTTTTCTACTAGATTTTAATTCATTAGGACGATATGCTTACTTACCTCTCCACATTGGGCAATATTTTTAACAATTTTAACGCATTAAAATTAAGGAATGACTCACATTATTTGCATAGTTGTCCAAATCTTGACAGATGGTGCAAATTGTCAAACTGTTCATTTGGAATGTAGAAATGTGTGTCCATTATATAGTTTAATGCATTGCAAATATCATGGTGCATCATTGACTGATGGTTCTTCTCCTTCTATGCACAAGAGATTGTTTGTGTTCAAAACATGGGGTTGAAGAAAAATTATATGGATGCTTGGTGCTTCATACATGCCTATTGGTATTCTCGAAGTTGCAATAGACAATAGTGGTGTTTCACCAATAATAACGTATTTAAACAATATAAAAATTATTGTGATGTTCAATCTTGTGATAGTATTGGTCACAAAGATATGGATATTTCTCATCAATATATTCTAGTGCTTCACTCATGTTCAAATAAGATGTCAATTACAATACCAGAGGAAACAACAGCAACAACAGTACCATCCACTTATGCAACATTTGATGTCAATACCCTTTGAAAATTTGTTTGGTTGAATGTGGTTGGAACAACTTTTTCCCTGTGGCCTCTAAGAGGATCCTCTAGCTTTAAATTTACTTCAAAAACAACAACAACAACTATTACTTTCTCATCTTTAGTCACATTCTCATGATTCATTGACACCCTAGATGTCTATGTTGGATCATATTTTAATGCTTCATCAATAGAAAGAACAACAACAATAGGAACAACAAAAACAATTGATACCTCAAGTTTGTTGGAACATTTATCTCATTAGCATATTCCAGAAACATCTTATGAATGAGCACAGACATATAGAGGCTTGACAAATGCATCTACAAGTCACCTAATTTTGAGAAAATATCATGATCCATCTATAATGAATTCCAAGATGTTGTAGACAATTCCATCACCTCAAGGTTCAATGGTGGACTGTCGCTTACACATGAGGAATAAGCAGGCTCCAAGAGGAACAAATTTTCCACAACAAATCCAATCAGATGAAAATCTCAAACACTATCCCATCAGTTAGGTGATGGTGATCTAGTTTCAAGTACCTTATCACTGAGAATAGATGATTCTCAAGACCCACCATAGAGTTCCAGAGTCTCCTATGGCAAATGTAGTTTCACCAACAAACCAATATATATATATATATATATATATTACAAACACAAGGCTATTGATGGGTTCTACAAAAGGACAAATGTCGAAGACATGGATAGAACGTCAGAGAAAAGTGGCTTGTGTCTCTCTTTCAATGAAACCATTCATTTACATAAGGACACGTTCCAGAATTTGACCTTGCTGTAGATTTTTCCAAGTTTGAGCTTTGACAAGAATTATGTGTTATTTCAATTAATTAACCGTGAGGATATTTATAGTCACAAGTTACTTAGGTGTTATTATATTTACGATGTTGATATGACAATTTTATGTAATTTTTGCGTTAGAATATTTATAATCACAAGTTAGTTAGGTGTTATTATCTCTGCCGCATGCAACTTATATTGTAATCGATAAGGCGTTTGACCTTATATTAATCATGGTTGACTAAAAATTTCTCCACGGATAGATAAAGTAAACATTATATACATGGATTTATATATTTATGAATATAATATAATTACAATTATCTATTATTTCATTGGATCACATCTTATTTTATAATCATATCAACTTTATTACCACGTCACAAAATCATTCATTCATTAATGAAATGGTTTCGGTGTTGCATGTTTATTGGTTGATATGACCAAGATCATCTTTACCATTATTATCATTATCCATTTTATTGACTCAAGAGCAGACACATTTACTTCGCATCCATCATTTGATTGTGGCGCATTTATTTCGCATCCATCATTTGATTGTGCAGGGTATATTTTATAAGCTAATGACTCCTACTACGGTCCTACTCTTTTTGTCTCAAATTTATTTCAGAAAAAAAAAACCATTGCTGAATCAATAATAAATATGACCTTCTTTTGATCGGCTTGGCATTTTCTTTAAGCTTTATCTACATCTCGCTAAGCTCTCCCTTAATCCCCCTCATCTACGTGAAGTTCTAGAACAGGTATACATATTCTTTGAGCCACAACTTTAGATACACTTAATTGTCCCAATAATCTTTAATAAAAACCAACTGAGGTTGGTCTTCTGCGCCAATATTAAACTATTTGATCCTTACAATTCCCTATATATCTTCTCTGTCGGATCATCCGCTGTTTCTTTTATGGACCTTTCTCTTTTTGATTCAAATGTAAGAACCACAACTTATCTGAATGATCTTCTTCCTCTGGTTCTATATATATCTTAGTGCAATACTAAAAGGCCTAGTTTATAACTGGTTCTTGCCGCTGCAACTTATACCAATCCACTTTACAAACATATCCTTGTGGTCTGTTTGGCTACATATTTAACATAAATGTTTTAACGGATTTAAGAGTAGATGTTCCACCAAGAGTTTATGATGTTGATGCTCAAGCTTTTTATGGTCAATGCTGCAAAACACAAAAAAGCTAGGAAAAGACTGAGTTTTTTTTATCTAACTGCAATATCTCCATCACTGTGCAATGAAAACCTTGTCACTGTGCAATGAATTTACACAAAATTGAACAACGCTTATAAAACAAAACATTTCCTAGGTTAATGTACTAACAATTCTAGTATCCTATTAATTGAGAATCCGCCCTTGCCCTCTAATTTGCACTCAAACCGGAAAATGACATTATTATATAGCAGCAATCCAAACTGCATTACCATCTGCATGATGCTACTTTGGGGGAAATGACCTTGGATCATGCCTAGTTTCTGTCTTTCAACAAAATAGCCCTTTCTTGTACAATGTCAATTGTTTATCCTTTGGGTGGTAACTTTCCCTAGAAAACAGTTTAGTTCATGAATTGCTTAAACAAGTTTATTAAACCCTCTTCATCCCACCCCACCCCAACCAAACCCCAAGTCAGGTTTTGTCGAGAATCTTCAATGCTCAGGACAAGAAAATTATAAGCTCATTACCAAGGATGAGAGAGTCGTTAAGGCTGATTACTAGTTAAGAGTGTACTCCCAACCAAAAAAAGTAAAAATAAGTGCTATATTTTGCTTAACTTGAATGGCGTACATACACATTCTTTACATTCAGAGTTCAAAGGTGGTTTCCAACTGAATTGGCAGGAAAAACAGTTTTAACTGAGTTAAAATAGATTATTTGCCTCAGAATTGCTGTAAACAAGGACCCGATTGCCCATTATTCTTCTCTATTTCGTGCATACACTTACAATTTCTCTAGACGATGCAAGGTCAAATTGGGCGCCTGTTAAAGTCGCCTGCGGGAACCAGACAACTTCTTCCAGCATGCCAGTAAACGAAGCGACTGACTGCTTCACTCACTAGCCTTCCTTCCCTATTCTTAGTCTGCAGGTAAACAACAAGCATGCAACTGGTCTTCCTCGTCCTTCTAGTCTATAGGTGAAAAGCAAGCAACCAAACAACGAAGCCAGCGGAACAGAAAGAAAATGAAGATTGTGTGCGAGAAATAGGAGAGCTAGTAATAATAAGTACTTGATCATCGTTCCACTCCCTCGTATACAGACTCCCTCATGTGACTTGAAGTGTGTCATGTGCGGCGTTGCTCAAGCAGGGCAGGGAGGATGGTTTGTCCCACCGGCAAAACTTTCAAAGGTCATATGGAGAGTTAGTTGCTAACCTAACCACCACGTCGCCCGCACAAGGATCGATCGGGAATTCGGAATTAGAAATAGAAATATATTAATCTCCCCCATTACGCTGCACATTTCCCGAATCCTGGCCATGTATTAAGGTGCCCGTAATGAATACCAATCCCTGCATCAACGGATGGGTGCATGAAATCGACACGTGTACACTTCTTTTATTCTTTCTATAATCTTATGTCAAAAGTCATACGTGTCACACTATAATCTTATGTCAAAACTCGTACACGTCAAAGAATAAACTAAAAACTAAAAGCAATTTATCATGAATAATTCCTTGATTTAGACTAAGACTTTGGATATGATATATTGAATTGTATTGTAGTCTTCTTACGATTGTGTACTTATTTTGATTGGTACAAAATATGAAAGTATCGGTCAGTCTTTTTATGTGCGTTCATTGCACTTTCCCCATTATAAATTTGTGTGAAGTTATATTTGCCTTTATATATAGATAGATATATTGCTTAAATATGAGAAATTATGGTTTAATTTTGAAGTAGTTTAATGGTGAAGATAGTGGCTTGGTGTCAGGAAAGTAATTATCAACATCAATTTATAAAATATAAATAAACTAAACTAAATTATATATATTAAATTAAAAAAAAACAATTAAAATTAAAATTTGAACCACAAAATTTGTTGTAATTTGTATTAATAACAATACTTTATTCAAATTTATAATAAAAAATATTATGATGATTCATTATACAATATGCATATTGGTTATCACAAACTAATGGAATTAAGTAACTAATGGAGAGTTACATATTTAGAGCTTTGAGTCGCAAAATTTATTGTAATTTGTATTAACGATAATACTCTATTCAAATTTATTATCAAAAAATTTATGATGATTCATTGTACAATATACATGTTGGTTACCACAAACTTTGAGCTTGGTATGGATAACTGAATTAAGTAACTAGTGGAGAGTTTAGACCACTTACACATTTTGAGCTTTGAAAACGTGATTGCATCTACTCTATATAATTACAATTTTACATGTTTCCTCAAATACTCTATACAACTACAACTTTACATGTTTCCTCAAATACTTTATAGAACTACCATTTTATATGTTTCCTCAAATACATTTAATGACATAATAAGGTAGGTTTTAGGTTGAGTAGTGTTTAGATGCATGTTGTGGAATGACCCTTTTAAGGACATAATAAGGTAGGTTTTGGGTTGAGTAGTGCTTAGATGCATGTTGTGGAATGACCCTTTTGAGAATCAACTAGTTTAGTGCCTATATATTTACTCCCTATTCGTATATAACCACTCTCGGGTCTTATACTACAATTATTAGTAATCCCTCATATGTTACCTCTCCCTTTATTACGAGTGGTTGCCTTAGTTTGAATGCTTACTGGTTCAAGTGTTTACCATGGTAGTTTTTTCCTTAGAATTTTTATAAAATTTTATATCCATTATTCATACCAAATTGTTAGAGGCAATATAAGCACAAAACAAATACTATTTAATAAACAAAAAAATACAAAACTTTTATGAAAAAACAAAAGAAGTTGTTACCCATTTCTTTAACCATCATTTAACTGAAGCTTATTTAAATCTTAATCAAAATGCATTTAAGCATAACAATATACCACAGCCATGAAATTGTTACACTTGGGTTAATCTTATTGATCCGCTGAAGAAGTCCAAAATCCAAGATATGATCTAAATATCTATCAACATAATAATACATTATTACATTAAAAAATATATAACAATTATAAAAAACTTATAGTATTAATTTTTATGTATATAAATAATTTTGCCAATACACTTCATAATATAATGTTATAATGACTAATGAAAACTAATTATCCTTAAGTTTTTAATTCATCTGTTAGAATAATTAAACCCATAGTATTACCCACTTAGACATTAATTCATTTATTTTTGTCTTATTTGCCTAGTTCATGAATCCCACCATGTTCAAGTTGCTAATTGCCTATCCATAGAGGTCAAACTTGCTATCTTTGACTCATGTAGCACTTGGGAAATCCTTAGGAATCAAATCTGCTTTATTCCTGGCATCCTAGGCGCCCTTCTGCTTTTTCTGCTTTGTTGACTGCTTTTTCAGTTTTTAAAGCACATAAGGAAAGCAAGACTAGGTGAGGTGAACCTGTTTTATTNTATGAATCAAATCTGCTTTATTCCTGGCCTCCTAGGCGCCCTTCTGCTTTTTCTGCTTTGTTGACTGCTTTTTCAGTTTTTAAAGCACATAAGGAAAGCAAGACTAGGTGAGGTGAACCTGTTTTATTCCCCTTTCATCCTCCACTCTTTCCTCCATGCAAAAGCATGTATGAGCTGCCATTTCACCACTCATTAGCTTGCCCATGCGCCCTTGCCAATTCGTGAGCCTCATGATAGATTTGGGATCAACTTTTTACACCTATGGGGGATTTGCCTATTTTGGGTAATCCTGCTTTATGCTAGATTTGGATGCTTCCTCATGCATTCGATTTCTTCATGTATTCTATTTATTCAGTAGCCTATGATATTACAGGGTTGCCTATTGTACACCGAGTTAATATAATTTTGTGTTACAGCTCCATTTTCAATCTCCATTGTTGACAATTTGCATGATCAATTGTAATTTGTTGTGAGTGAAATTAATCTATTGCTGGTCAGAATTTCTACATGGTATCAGAGCCATTGTAGGTTGTTACTCTCCTTCAAAAATTGTTTTGCAGGTTCGACATCAAGACTGGGAGCCTTCTACTGACAGCGGGGACAAATTTTCTAAAGCTATGGATTCACAGAAAACTATCCTCACTCCCTTCAACTTTTTTGAATGGAAAGCAAAGATGGAGATCTTGTTGAGAGCGAAAGGCNCATCCTTATGTAAAAGTACTATTATTATTATTATTATTATTAATTTTCTTTGTTAAATATGCTTGTTAAATCCTTAGAACATCTTTAGCTCCCATGAACATAAAAATGAACTTTTGACATGAACATAATTTAATGAACTTTTCCTCAAATTCAAAATGGATACTTACTAAGTGGGCTGAAGTGATTTAGTTTTGCAATGTCTTACTTGGCTTGACTTGCTTGACTTGAATTGTGTTACAAGAAATTTAAATGTCATTAATATTAGTGACCTACTTAAGGTTCATTAAAACAATCACTTAAATAGAGAATTTAAATTCAAGAAGGCCATAATGTATAGGCTATTCCTAAATTAATACATTTATTTTAATAATCTATGCATTACATTGGGTTTAATATTTTGAAATGCAATATGACTATCTATATTAAATTGCTTTTACGTTTTTGAAATGTAATTGAATCATATAATTCTTAAATTAAACACCAACTATATAATTAGGTTATCTATATCATATTGCATACATTTTTTTAAATGTAATTTAACTATCCCTAAACTAAGCGACATGGACTATCTACTGCGTAGCACTTGTTATATTTATGATGTTGATATAACAATTTTATGTAATTTTTGCATAAAAACTCATAGCATATTCAAATTATGTATGAGAATAATGAAATTTTGAATTGCATGAAAATTATAAGGTTTTGTTCCTCTTTATTATTTTGTTCTTGATGTTAATGTTATTTTGTTACACTTTTTATTCAATTAAGAAGAAAATATTAGCAATAGCACTTTCTTAATCATATAAGTTATGGAAATGTTTGCAAAGGAACAATTCATATTTGGCTAGTGAAATACAACTTTATTTGTTGATTCTATATATGTCAAAGTGATGATGCAACCTTTTTTCTTTTTGGGAAGGATATATGGAATTGTGGTATATGACCAAAAAAAATAATGTTTAGTAATTATAAACCATTGGGAAAATGGGAAGCTAAATATAACAAGGCCACACCCTCATTGAATTGGTTTACATCACATGCATATTCTTATCTAAGACCCAAAATACCAAAGTATTGCTAAAACAACAAATCTTTGACCCAGATATATTGGAGACATAATCTAATAAAAGTCTTATATGGAACACTATATGATGAGTTGTAATGCCCATTTATAAAGAAAGTGCAATATTAGGAACAACATTATGCAACATAATTCCATTTGAATAATGAACTACTTGTACTAGTGCAAGTCATATAGTGAGACATTATGTTGTATGGTATTTGGCATACTACAAACTCATGGAAGCATTGTATGACAATGCTTTATGCCATGCCTTCTCTACATCTCGTTGTAGTGTTTCTTCACACAATTTGCAGACTAGATTTAGTGCACCAATGAATGCATTGTTACATGGACTAATTTCATTTAAATAGGGAACACCATGAGATAGTGCACCTTTTGGACCTATAAAGCACTAGTGCATCACATGTTATTCAACATACTATAAATTCATAAAATCATTGTGTGGCATTGTTGAATGACACGCCTTCTCTATAATAGGACATGATTTTCATTCTTTAAAATCATCCACCAATTTTGGTGCACTGTGAGAAAATCAAAGCATTGACGAGATTTCACATGATATAATTATATTTGATTTGTAAATCATGTATAGTGGTGCACTTTTTGGGTCTATATAATGTAGGAATATCTAGACTATGGACTAAGGAATTTTTGGCACATATTAAAAAAAGGAGTTAATGAACAAGCATGGATGATCTCATGTCGAAGAAGAAACAAGAGGAGAGGAACTATAGTGTAATAGAAAAGAGTGTGCAAGATAGTTGGGAAATCATTGTAGAGGAAAATCAATATATGAGTGCATGCCACTCATGCCAAAGCATGGGTGCGTGTTATAACGATACAAATTATTGTTTGGTATGTGAGAAGGTGTAAGGAAGATAAGTGAGACACAAATCAATTAACTAGGAATACGAATAAAATTGTTATCATTGGTTGGTACACATGTCAAGGGTATGTTAATAATAGAGAGATATATAAATGAGAAGAGTAAGAAGGAAATTGGGTTGGCTAGTGGAATGCTGATTGATTACGAAAAATGGTTTCCCAAAGGGAGATGGGTGAGGAGGGGAAAGGTTGATCAAATAAAGAGCCCAAATATGTCATATGTCAATACTAATATTTTTAATAAAAACACATTATAAAATCATAAAACGTCAATTCTAAAATGTATAGAAAATCATAAAATCATAAAAAATTCCAAAATCTCTAAATGTAACATCATTTTTAGAAGTACATAATGGCAGCTTGTAGTCATTGGCAAACTCATTCCCAAAATCAAAAAATGGTAACTAGGGTCCAAATTACAAAATCCACACAGTGGAATAGACAATTGAGGCACCTTATTCCATTCCACTCTCACCACTACCACAAGCATCTCCAAAAGTGATATTATACCTTTTTGTGTTTGATTAATATCGAGGTTACCAAAATTAAGGATTTCCCATTCTGGAGATTGGGAATGAAACAACATTTACAAATTATTTTCTAGAATCTAAAACATCAATAAACATACAAAATAAAATTAAAATTCAATATAACAAAAACTAACGGAAAATATGAAAAGTCTCTTAGGCATGTCCTCCTCCTAGACTCATGCCTCTCTATGATGCCTCCATGAAAAATTTACATGCAATCAATGAAGTAATGAAAAGTTATAATTCCTAAAATGAAATAGATATTTGCATGAAAAAAACATCATTAAATTTTGATATAGTTAATAAAGTTTGATTGATGTCAAAGATCTGATTTCTTCACTAGGAGGTGGAGACATGGCTTGAACCTCCAACTCCGAGGCCAACATATTAGATTCAACAATTTTTTATGTAACAACTTGATTGATTCTATGATGATATATTTTATGGTGGTAGATGCTATAATGATAGATATACCATTGGTAGGAGCCATTATAGAAGGTGCAGTAATACATGTATGTATTGTGGGATTGGAAGGGCCAACCAACGGCCTCTGAAAGTGTATAGGTGGTGATTGATAATGGAATCATATTGATGGATAAAAAGAACAAGCCTTGAACCAATTAAATCATAAATTCATGATTTCATAACATAAAAATACATGTCAGTAAATGAATTTAACTTGTTTAATACCTAGGTGATTTCAATAGGAAATACAATGCCAAGGGTTGTACTAGGAAAGGATGAAATACAAAAAAGTGGATGTGATGTACCCAAATCGGAATCTAGGCACACCAACTCAAAGCGGACAAGGGATACATCAAGGTGATGATGAAAAACAAGGGCTATTCAAGCTCATGATGATTAGTGAGGACATGTACACTATTTTTGTAGAGTATGCAGACTGCATAAACATAATGATAGAGTTTCAAGGGTTTGGGATAAGTTTGGAGGGACTTGAAGGGGAATAGTAAGATTGGGATTGCGTAGGGTAATGGTTTTGAAATGGATGGAAGGGGAATCTAGGAGTATCCAAACTCTGAAAAACCACTTGGGGTGGATTGTATAGAGTATCAGGATTCTTCATTAACTCATGAAATATGAATTGGATCTCCTGAGAGGAATATATGGTTGTTTTACGTAAACTCATCAAAATTGACTAGCTAAAGAGAAAAATTATGGAAAGGAAAGGGAGTGAATGGATTCTGGTGGGTAGGAGGGGGTTTATGAAAATTGTGGTTGTAGGTGGTCTGTGTGAATGTACAGGTATGTAGAGGAATCGGCTTGGGAATATTGGAGTGAGGTTAGGATCTCAAAACCCTTAGGAGAGAGAAAACTTTGAAGTCTTTCCAAATGGGGCAAGGAGCTTACGAATTTCCCAAATAAGGGAGTAGATCTGACCAATAATATGTTAATTAGATGAGGCATGCATCATATATACTCATAGTTACACATTCAATAGTTAATGGAGCTAGTTCTGGAGACATATAAATAATGGCACAAAAATGGACATAAAGAAGCGAGAGAAAGACATAGAATGGAATCTGGAGATTTATTACCATATCCAAATGTCATCATGGATATGGTAAAAAATATGTGGCTGCATAAAATGCAGCAATAGCAACAATTATGGAGGATGTAATAGATAGAAGAGAGAATAGATTCTCCAATGAAGTGTAAATCCCCATTTGCATACAAAATATGGATCCAATATCTGACTGAATGACTCCACCAATCCCTTGAAAATGGGAGTGCAAAACCTTAGCACTAGGAACACCTGATTACATATGTAGCAAATGAATGAAATGAATAAGGTCACACTAATCTCCTAGTATGACCACTAGCAACAAATGGTGTGATCATACAATCTCCAACATTAGTATTGGAGCAGAAAATAGGTAGAATATAACTGAAGCACATTGAAAGGAACTGAATATTCCTCTCCACTTCACCAGTGCCTTGGTTACTTAGATGCAGAAGGGGTCCATCACCCAACTATTTTCAAGGGGAGAATCACCCAAGACTAGGTAGCACTAAGATTCCCATCCAAATAAACAATATACAAATGCATTCCTTTTCCATTCACCTTTGAATCCTTTTATACATGAAAAGTATCCAATACCATGGGCCAATTAAAACCATGTTCCATTATCACCCTTTGAAAATACCATAGAAAAATACTATAGAAGATAAAAAACCATGCGCGAGGTAATTAATGCTCCACTAACTTCATGAGGGTTCCCTCTAACCATTTTGACATTCATAAATGCACTCTCTAACTTCCTTAACCATTTCCTTGTGCACCCTTTGAACCAACTACTCAGTAATTAATTATCCAATTTTCTCCAATTGGATGTAATAATTATTTTGGCTAATTTCTCCATTAATCTAGAATAATATTTTCCTTAGCCAATAATTATAATTTTTGAGCTTTAATAATATTACTGGCTAATTCTCCAATTTAATCCCAATTAAATTATTTTCTCCTCCATACATTCAAATTGGGACTTTTGGTGGTCACAATGCCGATTAAAATTGCTTAGGAAATATTATTTAGGCTCCAATTACTTTCAATTAATTCTTAGGAACCATAATTACGCTTCTTCCCCTTATTTTTCACCATTAATAATTTTTAATAATTTTTGTAAGGCGACTTAGGAAATTTTTAAACCATGAAAAATATGGGGACATCACAGTCCTCCCCTCCCAAATTTTCTTGTCCTAAATCAATGAAGAAAACATAGGGAAATACCATCACATCACCAATTCCTTCCACCACCACATCCAACTACACCATGGGACATACATACATACATCAATTGAAGGAATTGATGCACCAATGCCTGCACCTGCAAACCAACTGTCATGGAGACTCAACATCAATCATTAGGGAAAAAAATAACCCATAATCCTCACCTCATGAATGAGCATAGAAAGTGTGTTATCCATCTGCATCTTTAAAATACCAAGCTATACCTCGAGAATCATCCTCTCAAAGCATAGCTCCATCTACTCCATTGTCATACCATTCATTCAGTGAAGTCTAAGTACATATGCCAGGATCCCAAGTGATCCTCAACAATACAAGGTGAAATTTATATTCTTCCATGCAATGCATAAGAGTCACATGGGAGTCATCATAACACTTTTCCATAAAAACATGAGTCCATCCAAAATAATGTCTCCTAAAAAGGAAACCCTCCGATTGTGCTACAAAATGGACTCATGTAGAAAAAAAGAGTCTTGTTTTCTCAATCCAACCAAACAAAATGTGTTCCCAATGAGATTCCAATAATCAACAATGCATGGGTCCCACTTCTTGCACACTCTCCTAGTGCACAATATGAATACATCTGAATATGATATTCCCATGTACCAATTCTTGCACATTTCTATCATGCACAAGGTCTCCCTCCAAATTATTTCAACCAAGTGTGGAATGTCAAGATCCCATAACTGTTGCATTCCATCAATGAGAAAAGTAACACAAAATTTTACATCAAGGTGGGAGATTGTAGGGTCCCAATGCTTGCACACTCTATCCATGAGTAGTGCTAATACAAGCAAATATACAAACTGTGGGATGCAAAATATCCCCCCAATACACATCATCAAAGAGAGTGATACAAAGCAATACGTCATGGGGAGAGATGTCAGGATCCCAAGTTCTACTGTGCATTCTCCCAGACATCATGATACAAATATATGTAATCATGGAATACAACTATATCATCATGAAACATAGGGAGATACAATAATGTACCATCACAAAAATATGCATGACTATCAATGTGGCTCATCCAAGCAAGTATACCATCATGTGCCAAATGTACACACGAACCAAGTAACCGATTGAATCTGCTCCAATGACATAGGTGAGGGTCCCATGTCCAAGAATGTTGCTCTAATAAAGTGTGGGAGGTGTCATAAAGTGCTTCCATATGTGCTTTCACCCAAACATTGTATGAAGAAATTCTCCCATCAAGTGGATGACATAGTGAGCACGAAGAAGAATAAGTATCATATATGCATCCATGAATATGTGTATCATCAAGAAATAACATACGATGTTAGTGCCAATAATACTGTGCTCCAATCGTATATCTCTTCACCCAAGTATCAGATGAAGTTATTTTAACATCACATGAACTAAGCAAGGAGCAAGGAAAATCATGAGTCTTCAAGTGACTCAAGTGAACATCATAGGTGCATCCATGTATGAGAAAGTCATAAAATGAGATCATGATGGATACTTATGCTAAAAAATAGAATGTGGGGAAATCATCATAGGATTACCATGTAGTGTAGGATTTTTGTACTCCTCATATGGCACCAATAAAAAGAAACCCTTCACCCAAGTTTATTTTTGATGTATGATGCAAGATATGGAAGGGTATGATGTGGGATAATGAACCAACTCACACAAATTATTAGTAAGTGTAAAAGTTTCAACATGTGAAGGATCCATAGGGGTAGGATCATGGGGCCTCCCTCAAAAGTGTGAAACTTCCCTCATATATTGGTTCCAAAGTAGTGGAAATGTGCACTTATTCAAAAAGTGCATAACCATCATCAAGAGGAAACTCAAGTTCCTCTTCCACCACAACAAGTTATTGGATTTCATCAAGATCATCTTGAAACACATCAAGCACCTACAAATATCCATGTTTCTCATGATCAATCATGTCATGAGAATCCTCCAAGTAATCTACCATACGACAATCTGAAACATAGGAGGAAGAACACATATCTTGCAACCTCTCAAGAAGTTGCTCATTTTGAATTTTGAGCTTATGAATATCCTCATTATTCTTCCAGTAATTCCCATGCAATACATTAACAAGCTCAATTCAATCATTCCTTTAAGAAATCAAAGACAAAAATTTACCTTTGATGATGCTCATTGCTCTCTGAATTTGCTCCATGTATTCAAGGAAGGATTGATCCTCCACTGAGGAGATTCTCCAACAATAATTTGACATTAATGCATGAGTGTCATGGAGAATGTGTATGGCCTCTTGAATTTTTTTGTTGCTAATCTTGTGTGGACCTTCAAAATGGGAAGGAGAATGAAAATAATCATTCTCTTCGTCCAACGGAGGATTAGCCTCATGAAGCTCATGTGGTGATGGTGAGATTGATCTCGAGACCTCCTCCTCTAATGCAAATACTTCATCTTCTCCAGGATCATGGGAACTTGTACTTGTAGTAGCATAATCATGTGGAATCTCTATGTCACTAACATAGAGGAATGGAAATCCATTAATAGATGTCTCTCCTTGGCACCCATCAATAGGTACCTCTTCATCATAGCATCCATCAATAGATGCTTCTCCAGAAATTGGGAACTCATCAGTGAGTACCCCATCATGACACCCATCAGTAAGTGTCTTGGAATTTCATGAACAACCATCAGTAGTTTCTCTAGAAAGGCTTGAGCATCCATCAGTAAATGCTCTCTGATCCATGTCCCAAGTGTCATGAATCTCTCGGATATGATCTCTGATCCTTGACCTCCTTGTGCTAGCTAGCACAACATTCTTCCTCAAGTGCATGCACAACTTCCTATGCACATGTAATTTTGATTTCTTGACTGTATCCTCTTCTGTAAAATCTCCTTCTTCATTTCTACAATCCTCATTAGTAAGGATTGGATATCCAACTTTTCCCAAGTCACCTTGGAGTGATTTATTCTCCTCCTTACGTTTGCTAGCACCAAAAGACCTTTGTATGCACCCCTTATCAAGGATATGTGCAACCTACTTTATAAAAGATTTAAAAGAATTATATTGAAATTCATCATTAGAGATAGTCATGATTTCACTTTCCACAATATGGGCCAAGGAAAGAGCTCTGATACCATTGTGATGCACCCAAATCGGAATTTAGGCACAACAACTCAAAGGGGACAAGGGAGACACTAATGTGACGATGGAAAACAAGGGATATTCAATCTAAGGAATGATTAGTGAGGATATGCACTCTATTTTTGTAGAGTAAGCATACTGCAAAATCAAAATTACATAGTTTCAAGGGTTTGGGAAAGGTTTGGAGGGACTTGAAGGGGAATTGTAAGATTGGGACTGCGTAGGGTAACGGTTTTGAAAAGGATGGAAGGGGAATATAGGAGTATCCAAACTATGTAAAACCACTTGGGATGGATTGTACAGAGTCTCAATATCCTTTAGCAACTCACTGAATATGAATTTTATCTCTTGAGAGGAAGATATGTTTTTTTTTTTATGGAAACTAGTCAAAATTGACTAACTAAAGAGAAAAGGTATGGAAAGGAAAGGGAGTGAATGGATTCTAGTGGGTAGGATAAATTTAATACAAATTCTAGTTGTAAGTGGTCTATGTGAATGTACATGGATGTAAAGGAATCAGTCTAGGAATATTGGAGTGAGGTTGGGATCTCAAAACCCTTATGACAGAGAAAATGTTGAATGCTTTCCAAATGGGGCAAGGAGTTTACGAATTTCCTAGACAAGGGAATAGATATGACCAATAATATGTTAATAAGCTCAGCCATGCATCAAATATACTCATAGTTAGACATTCAAGAGTTGATGGAGCTAGTTATGGATACATGTCAATAATGGCACAAAAATGGACATAGATAAGCAAGAGAAAGGCATAAGATGGAATCTGGAGATTTATTATCATATCCAAATGTCATCATGGATCTGGTACAAATTATGTGGCTTCATAAAATGTAGTAATGGTAGAAAATATCGAGGATGTAAGAGAAATAAGAGAGAATAGATGTTCCAATGAAGTGTAAACTCCCCTACATACAAAATATGGATCCAATATTTGTCTGAATGACTCCACCAATCACCCGCAAATGGGAGTGTAAACTATTAGCACCAGGAACACCTGATTATGTATGTTGCAGATGTATGAAATGCACAAGGTCACACTAATCTCATGGTATGATCACCGACAACAAAGGGTGTGACCATATAATCTCTAACATTATCATTAGAGCATAACATAGGTAGAATATAACTGAAGCATAGTGAAAGGAACTGGATATTCCTTTCCATTTCACCAATGCTTTGGTTACTTATATGTAGAAGGGGGACATCGCCTAATTGTTGTCAATGGGAGCATCACCCAAGACTAGGTAGCACTAAGCTTCCCATCCAAATAAATAATATCCAAATGCATGCATTTTCCATTCACATTTGCCTCCTTTTATACTTGAAAAGTTTCCAATACCATGGATAAATACCATGGGCCAATGAAAACCATGTTCCATTATCACCTTCTTCCAATACCATAGAAAAATACTATAGAATACCCAAAACCATGCTCTGATTAATTAATGCTCCACTAAATTCATGAAGATGCCCTCTAACCATTTTGAATTTCATAAATGCACCCTCTAACTTCCTTAACCATTTCCTTGTGCACCCTTTGACCTAATTACTCAATAATTAATTAGCCAATTTTCTCCAATTGGATGTAATAATTATTTTGGCTAATTTCTCCATTAATCCAAAATAATATTTTCGTTAGCCAATAATTATAATTTTTTAGCTTTAATAATATTACTGGCTAATTCTCCAATTTAATCCCAATTAAATTATTTTCTCCTCCATACATTCAAATTGGGACTTTTGGTGGTCATATTGCCCATTAAAATTGCTTAGGAAATATTATTTAGGCCTGATTACTTTCAATTAAGCCTTAGGAACCATACTTAGAATTTTCCACTTATTTGTCACCATAAATAATTTTTAATAATTTTTTTAAGGCGACTTAGGCAATTTTTAAACCATGAAAAATATAGGGACATGCCAATGGATGAGGTGGACATATAAGAAGTCTAAATGGAACTTGGAAACACAATGTATGAAACTAATCAAAATTTTTCAAACAAAATTAAATCTAACCTTATAATATATTTAACATATTGTGAATAAACAAATTAAAAGTGTTGTGCAATACTTTTGTGTGGGCCATGCTAATAGAAACTACAATGTCCAAATATGGAAGAACTATTGGTATCTAAGTTGGTAGTGTATATTAGCCACGAATAACACCTACCATGTAGTGTAAACACCATGATCCAATTAATGAGAGTGATACAATACAATGAAAACAATACCTCAAATTAAATAAAATCTACTTGAATTTTTTAACTAACTATGTACCATTACTATAGGAGATGTAATACCAAAGGGGCTAGGCACAAACCCTACCATGTATTGCAAAATTGAAAGCTAAAAAATAAATAAAACATATGCAAGTAGAAACGAAACTTTGGGATATAAAAACAAAATGATTGTTTTACTTGGTTTCATTTAGGCATGCTCATAAAAGATGCCATGCCAAATGGTTTAGAGTATGTAGCTTGGGGTGCTTCATGGATTACCCCTATCATTAGCTACTTACATGTGTACCTAAGATGTTTTAATTTAGTACAAAAATATGAAAAATGAATCAAAAAATTATTTGCACATTTTAAAACCAATGAGTATAAGGAAATCCAACAAAACCCAGAACACCTAAGAGTGCAACAATTATCCCCAAATGGGATGTTTTTATCCTAGGTGGAGATGGAATTCGAAGTTTCCTACCATAATAACTAGAAGCATGTATGGATATATTTATATGAGATAAAAAAAATGAAAAAAATACATAAAAAATAGAGTAATATTTATGTAAAGTATTATGTAGGGCGCATATAGACCACTTTCCATATGTTTCAAGCATGATACTACTCATTTCCTTAAGTTTCAACACATTAAACACCAACCAAACTTGGCCATATGACCCCTTAATGAAGTTAAAACTAGGAAAACAAGAAAAAATGTAGAATGGAAACACTTGGATTTGGGCAAGAAAATTAGAATACACCTTTGTCACTTGCTTTTGTGGAATGTTCAATGAAAATTTTCCAACCATCCATAAAAATCACCACATGTCATTGTCGCCTCCTATTTCTACATATATTAGTGAATGGGATGGTAATATAAAAAAAATTGATGCTCCTCGTGGATAATTCAATTCAAAACCTAGCTTTGAAAGAACAAAATGGAAAAATAATGTCCATACACAATTAAGGAAGGTGATTACTAACTTTTGGTATTATTTGGCATTTATTTTCAATATTCTAGAAGCCCTTACTAGAAATATTTGATTCATGTAGTGGTTGTTGTAGGTATGGGTTTCAAATCCCAGCTACATGCGAGAGACAATGCCCAAGTTAAAATTGGCTTCTAGGCTAGGGTTATGGTTTTTCCCTAAGAAGTGTGTCTCAATGTGACACTCTAGAAATATGTCATGAAAATACTCTATCTTAAAAAATATTAGATATGGAAAAATAAATGTAATATATGCAATATATATTTTTATGGTGATTCCAAGTTAATTAGTGCCTTGTTCAAGAACTATAGAGTAAAAAAACCTTAGATATAGGGGCCCAATTATAAAACAACTTTAAACTAGCGGGATGATAGGCTTAAGAAGGGTATATGCACACTCTTGACACCTTCTTATGGGAGAAAATGATAATCACCTCTTTCTTTTTGTTTCAAAGGATGGTGTCCTTGGAAACAATAACCTCATGTTGAGTGGACAGCTGCGATTACAAAGAAGTGTTGAAAATGATATACAAAAATGTAGTTTCATTCATATGAAATGTAGGTTCACAAGATATATTGGTGTATAACAAGTTACATTACCTTCCATATTTATAAATATTAGAGACCCAAATACCATTCAATGATGTTAGGGATGATTGAGATGTTATTTAGCAAAATGTATCCATTTATTAAACACAATATAAGGTGAGGTTGACAAAATTTTGACTTTGCTTGAATTATATTTTATGGGAGAGGATGATAGGTTGTTTTTGTTGATTACTACCGATGAATTTGTGTAAATATTCTAAAAATATAACCAATTTGTTCACCCTAGATATTGCTGAGTGATTAATAAAATTTTAAGAGATGGTGCCCTATTTTGTGAGGGAAGGTACCTTGTTTTCATACAAGTAACAATTGAATTACTTGCAGGAAAGTCCACACATTGATCAACACATTTTATTGATATAATTAATTAAATGTAAGTGTAATTCAATCTATTATGGCATTTATTTTGAGAGCAATAGTCTTCAAATACATTATTTCCAATATCGTTTTTTTAACATTGTCCCTAGTGAGGAAATTTGTCAAATTTGTTATACTTGGATGCCACTACAAATTTCTTTTCTACTTGATTCCCAAATTTCTGAATGATTTTTCCAATATGTTCTATGGACCAACACCATAGATATTTTTCATGTCAATAACCTTGCCTATCTTTATATACCAATGAATCGATTTATAGTTAGCATAGATGACACGTTCTCCCAACTAGATCAATGTTACACCAAGAAGAAAATCCTTATGCATTGAGTTTATTATTAGTCCCTGCCCTCCGGCTGCAGGGACTCTATGAATTGAGTTGCCGTCATTTTAATAAACAGAATTGTATTTCAAAATATTAGAAACTAATTTTTAGTTTCTTTGTGACAATGACCTAACAATGGCCTTTATCTTGACCAATTTGTATCAAGAAACCGTTCTTTCATCAAATCAAAGAATTTGGGCTCTTATTTGGTCTCGTATCGAGGCAAGATGATGAATTTTGGGTTTGAAAATTATGTAATTCATATAATGCAATCTATTTATATCACTTTTTAAACTAAATCAAAGCATTTGGGCTCTTATTTGGTCTCATATCGAGGCAAGGTGATGATTTTTGGGTTTGAAACTTATGTAATTCATATAATGCAATCTCTTTATATCATTTTTTAAACTAATGCTATGATTGTTGTTAGCATTAGTTTGATACATTTTATGTTGTAGATTCGTTTTCCAAGATTAAATTTACATGTCTCCATGCAATGGATGTGTTGCATGTGTTTCCTTGAACATGTGTCAAAGCCATGCATGTGTCCCTTTGATGTCAAAGCAGTGCATGTGTCCCTTTAAACATGTGTCGATGCAGATGTGTGGCCTTCTTTGCCACCACCACCACATATAACTATGGGCTATAGATATGGAATGTTTCTAGGAGACCACTAGTGCTAATGTGTGCTTGTCGAATTTCTACTTCTAGGCATTTGATTAACTCTCGGCATCTGCGTGTGCATGTGACTGCAGTGCAATTTGATGTTCACTCCAAGATTATTTTCACATATTTGATGTTCATTTCTTGAAATTTTCTTTGCACAGCCTAGACATATTTGCACTGCAATTCCATTAACATGCCAAAACTTTGTATAATAGTCTACATAAATCAGTAGGAAAATCTGTGGGTAATTAATAATTATACTTGCAGCTATGAATGTAGGTAAACAGATGATACCTGGAATATGAGATAATGTTGAACTATTTAATGTAGGGGAAACAAGTTGATCTCAGAATGGGCTAATCATCGGCTTGGCTAAGCTTAGATGCTACCGGGAGCTGGAAATAGCTAGTGCCTATAAGATCTTCTTGTAAGCGCATTATTTACACCACTTCCATGCCCAACAACACTCTCGCTGGCAAAAATAGGAGAAGTCACTTCTATCTCAATGGCATAAGATTAAAGCGATCTTTGCTCGCTTTGTTTTTGGCATGGAAGAAGGGTAGGTTACGCATGGCCCCTCGCGATGCCTATATTTGAAACTCAACAAACTGTGATAGAAGAAACCAAAAATTATAAACTAAAAACATCTTCTTAGGCGGAAAAAAAGGACTCAATTCGAAGATCAATGTAAAAGAAAAACAAAATGAGTCTACTTACCAAGCTCTATCAAAGCCAAAAGATTGAGTTCTATTAAACGGAATGAAAACTACAACAAACAATGGAATAAGCTAAACATTAGGCCATTATTCACACAGTATGTTCCTGATATGGACTGAAAATGAATAATTCAAAATAAGCCAAGTTTCAGTGACTTACATGTGAGCTATTTCGGTGTACTTTTCTCTATTCATAAATTGCAAGACAGCTAGAAGCACCTGGTCTTTTCTGGACAAAGAAATTGTGCTCCACTTCAATGATCTGGGAGATGCCCAAATGACTTATGTCAAATTTGTTCTGTTGCCTGCATGCATCATGTATGTTACTCCATTGCCACAATGGACATTGTAGACTAGGGTAATGCATGTTTAACCAAGTGCGATACTCTCTTCAGAAGTGCTCCATATGATAGTGCGTGCGAAGGAATGGATCAAGCCACGCCCAGTAGCGCATCAATTGTAACTCTAGAGCTACATGTATGGAAAAATTGGTATCTTTTAACTCAAGAATACCGAGAGCATATAGATAGTTGTTGGAAACATGCCATGTAATTCCAACAACTGAATTTATTTTATTGTGGTCATTGATGTAACTGACTCCACCTCCATACTGATAATAATGCTGTAGGTAAACCATTTACTGTTATGTAAGTTCAGAAGTCTCTAGATTCATTCGAATTCTAGGAGCGGTATATGTTTTGTAGTATTTGAAAATCTGTCTTTGTTCCAATCAGTGGTTTTTTGTTGAAGTAGTTTTGTAAAAACAAAGCTCTTATATATTATGACCGGCTTCTTTGGCAGCAACATGACCCAATAATCAGTCGATTCCACAGTGTTAGACGCCCTCATTAACATCTCGTATAGCATCTAAGCTATCATTTCCACAAAATGAATCATCCAACAATTTATGATTCAACCAATGAAAGTAGCAGCGGTGAAGATGGCTATAAGAATAGTTGCAATGAAAGTTTTTCCATAAAGGTTGCCCTCTTTACTTGTCTCATCGCCTCTTCTTCCGCCATAGAGATCGGGGACTGCAATTAAGGATGTTCTCCCAGTTTATCCAAGTCTTCTACTGTTGTTAAACTATCTACCTAGGATTATATGTTTTTATGCTTTGTTGATGGAGATGCTTGTATGTTTTTTACATAATTCTTGTAAAAAAAGAGCATGCATTCCATTGTTATGATGAACGATGACGGAGGGAACCTACGCGATCTGGTCAATAGACCATTTAACATTTCCTTGTACGCATGAAATCCATGCATGGAATCCAGGTGTTTATCATTTCCATGAAATCCATGCATGGAATCCAGGTGTTTATCATTTCCATGAAATCCATGCATGGAATCCAGGTGTTTATCATTTCCATGAAATCCATGCATGGAATCCAGGTGTTTATTTTTTCATAATTGAAGCTAAACATGATAAGTCCATGCATGTGTTTAGCATTGCCTTGTACGCATGAACTCCATGCATGGAATCCAGGTGTTTATTTTTTCTTAATTGAAGCTAAACATGATAAATGTTTTTATAGGGGAACATTATATGATCACGGAGTCAGGTTCCTTCACTTTTTTAAAGGAATTTCCTAACAGTATTAAATGCCGAGGAATTTGATGCATTTGGATATGCGCATTCCAATAACTTGAAATTCTTACCTTTCTCATTTATCCGCGCAATAAATTTTTTAGTCTCTGTTTTACCTGCTTTCTCAACAAATAATCATGGAAGGCCAATTAATAGTGCCAAAAGTGTTTTAATATTTGATTTTGTAATTTCTATACCATACAGTAAGACATAAAGATGTCATCGATATCCCCCAAGGTTTCGTCTCAATTATTTGGAATTGATCATAGACTTTTAAATGAGGTGTAATCATGTCTTCCTTCTGGGTTTTGTGGCAAGTGGCTTCGACAGCCCGCCTTGGGCACGTGGTTACAACTGGGCATGCTGCCTGGTTGTGGACATGTATCTGACATGCATATACGTTGCATGTCATAACCCAAGTCACACGGTCACTAGTTGCTTCAAGTGTTGATGAGTGGTGTAAAGGGATTGACTCTCGAGCTGGTTTTTGTAAGGAATTAGAGTATGGCGGACGTTGAAACTTTAATCCTTAGTTGGCATGATTTCTTGGCCTTAACATGAAATTGAAACAATGCAATGGTGACTACGCTACTTCAAGTGCTCTATATTGGGTTCTTCTTCCCCATATAATGTTCTCAAAGTTTGTTATTAATGTTCATCCAGGCCTTGGGCTTATCGACAACATGAAAAGATGTTTCCCAATTTGCTTGTGCAAACATATGTTAATGTCATTGTAACTTCGGAATGTATTCACTTGTATTTCTTATGTATTATAACCCGATGTTTATTCCAGGATGTATTTGTAATGTACTTGAGTCATGTCATGCCTCAATGTTCCTATCAGGAGTTTCTATAATGTAAACAAGTCATGTCAAGTCAAGGTGGGTAACCCTCCTATTGTCTAAGGGTTAAAGTCCCCGCAGTTCCGGGGCACTAGGGTTATTAGACTCACCTAGTGAAGTCAGCCCTAGTTAGGTTTAGTCAAGTCGGGAATTAGTATAAATAGAGAGCTAGCCTCTCTATTTATCACACACTCACTCACACTCAGTTGTAGCGCATAGCTGAGGAAGAGGAAGACACTGGGCCAAGGAAGAAAGAAGGTTACTGCTGTCGGGAGATCATATTACTGTTTTGGGTTTTACTTTTGGTGCTGATTCTATCTCTGAGGAAGTTGTGGGGTTTTCGTTCATTGTCTCTTATGTTTGATTGATGTGCTTGTTATTCTCTCAGTTAAAGATCCTATTGTAATGCTAGCTTAATGTTAAAAATCTAACATGGTATCAGAGCTAACCTGAGAAGAAGACACTGTGTAGCTGCGGGAACTAGGGATTACTACTTTATGGATCTCTCTCCATAGATTTTCAACAAAAGATGGTTGGAATAACTCTCCTCCCTAGGGCGCATATTTCTATCGAAGCAGAATCCAATTCTGAGGTTTTTTAGTTTTGGACCCGACACTACTGCCGGGAATTAGGGCTTTTCATAGAAGTGGACTTTTTCAGTGAGCCCAAGCTTGGATTGATATCCTCCTCAAAATCGAAGTTAGGGATCAAGATTAAAGCATTTGGTTGGACAGAACTCCGGAAAAGAAAAACCCTAATCTGCTTCTGAACCAACACTGCAGGATTTCATCTCCAAATCCAGATACAACATCTTGACCTGGTAAGATCTAAATCTTTTGTATTTCTATTTGAGGTTCTCAGTTAAGATGTCTAATCATACCAAGCTTGATGAAATGCTTGAGGGAGCTGATAACTTCCAAGCCTGGAAGTATAGGATCTCCCTGGTCCTGGAAGAAAATGGTTTGGACTCCTATATCCATGAGGAGGTTCCAGTTCCAGAGGGAGATGAGGCTAAGGCCTTACATAAGAATAAGTTGGTTATGGAAAAGAGGATTATTGCTGATTCAATCAAGGATCACCTCATACCACAGGTGTCCTCCCTCAAGACACCTAAAGCTATGTTTGATGCCCTAACCAAACTGTTTGAAGGGAAGAACATCAATTGGAAGATGACTCTAAGGAACCAGTTGAAGAATGTAAAGATAAAGAATGAGGAGACCATCCAGTCATACTTCACAAGGGTCTCCCAGATCAAAGAACAGCTAGAAGCAGTAGATGAAGAAGTGGAGAATGCAGAAATTGTGATGACAACCTTGAATGGTCTCCCTAGGTCATGGGATTCTTTCATCCAAGGAATCTGTGCTAGGAAGAAGTTAGTCAAGTTCAGTAGATCATGGGAAGAATGTTCACAAGAAGAAGCTTGAATAGAAACTCAAGAAGAAAAGATGGGAAGTGAAGATCAAGCTCTCACAATACACTCTAAGAAAGGAAGAAGGGAAAATCATCATCACCAAGGTAAGCATTCTCATAAGAAAGGTTCATCCAAACTCAAATGTTATACATGCGATGAAATAAGACACTTTGCTAGAAATTGTCCCATGAATAAGAATGGATCCAAGAAGAAGAGGAACTCCAAAAGAAGACATCATGCTCACACTGCTGAGGATGATGATCCTCCCAGAAAGAGAGTAAAACAAGAAAGTGAAGACTCTTCAAGTGAAGAAGAATATGTTTTGATCTCTGCGCTCATGGGAACTATCACTCATGGAAGTAAAGATTGGCTTATTGACAGTGGGGCTTCCAAACACATGGCAGGTTTCAAGGAATCTTTTGAGAAACTATCCGAACATAATTCACCCCATAAGGTGAAACTTGGGGATGACTACCAATATCCCATAAAAGGTAGTGGTGAATCCTCCTACAAGCTAGACTCTAGAAATTCTATGAAAATGAAGGATGTCTTGTTTGTACCAGGACTAAAGAAGAATCTTCTCTCCATATCAGCATTGGATGCGAAAGGAATGAGGGTTGCATTTGTATATGGCCAAGTCCTCATGTGGTCAAGAGGAAAGACTATTGACGATGCAATAGTGATTGGAGAACAAGAAGGAGGATTATACAAATTGAAGAGCCATCTGGAACAAGCATTGGTCCATGACACAGTAGAGGCAAATGAACTTTGGCACAGAAGGCTTGCACATGTGCACTACAGAGCACTACCACTTGCAAGCAAAACTATTGAAGGTCTTCCAGAAATTCAAGCAAAACATGAAGGGGTCTGCAAAGGATGTGCGAAAGGAAAGAATACAAAGAAGACATTTCCAAGTAGCGAAAGCAAGGCAAAAGGAATCTTGGAAATCATCCACTCCAATGTATGTGGACCAATGTCATCAAGTTTACTAAGCGGGTATGTATACTATGTTTCTTTCATTGATGACTTTTCTAGGAAGACATGGATTTACTCCATGAAGAACAAAGATGAAGTTTTCAACAAGTTCAAGGAATTCAAAGCCTTGATCAAGAACCACACAGAAAAGAAGATCAAGACCTTTCGATTAGATAATGGTGGAGAATTCACATCAAATGAATTCAAAGACTTATGCAAAGAATCAGGGATTAAGAGGGAGTTATCCACTCCATATAATCCATAATAGAATGGGGTTGCAGAAAGGAAGAATAGAACTATCATGGAAGCTGCAAGAGCAATGCTTCATGATCAAGATCTTCCCATGCATCTATGTGCAGAGGCTACAAGAACAGCGGTGTATGTACAAAACCGTACTCCACACAGAGTACTTGAGAACAAGACACCTGAAGAAGTCTTTTCCAGCAAGAAACCAGAAGTCAGCCATCTCAGAATATATTTCCCAGGATTCAAGAAGATCAACATCAGCAGGGCTGTAACATTTGACGAAGACATAGCTTACAAGAAATCCAGAAAGAGACCTGCTGAAGAATCTGAAGAAGCAGAAGCACCCAGAATTCATGATACAACCATGAACGAAGCGACTCAAGAAGAAAATCAAGAATTTGAAGAACCACAAGAACTTGTAGATCCACCTCAAGAGAAGAATGCTCACAAAAGGAAACCTGCTTGGGTACGAGAAGCTATCTAAGGTGCGGAAAGATATGGGGCTCCAAAAGAGAATCACAGAGAAAGAAAGAGAACCAGATCCTGCTTCAGATATGTAGCTTTACTATGTGAATTTATCAATAAAGAACCTTCCAATTATGAAGAAGCGGCATATCGAAAAGAATGGAAGGATGCTATGATTGAAGAGTATCAATCGATCATGAAGAACGATGTTTGGGATGTTGTCCCAAGACCAGAAGGGAAGTTAGTTGTAACTTCCAAATGGATCTACAAGATCAAGCATGCTGCAAATGGTAGCATAGAGAAACATTAGGCAAGATTCGTGGCTTGTGGCTTCTCACAGAAAGAAGGAATAGATTATGAAGAAACCTTTGCACCTGTATCCAGATACACTTCCATCAGATCAGTACTTGCTCTGGCTGCAGTGATGAAATGGAAGATACATCGAATGGATGTCAAGACTGCTTTCTTGAATGGTGTAGTGGAAGAGGAAGTGTACGTAGAGTAGTCACTCGGTTTTGAGACACATGACAGGGAGTCTCATGTGTGTAGATTGAAGAAAGCCCTATACGGTTTGAAACAGGCACCCAGGACATGGTATGGTAGAATTGACAGCTTTCTATCCAATTTGGGCTTTACCAAAAGTAAAGCAGATTCCAACCTTTACTACAAGGTTGAAGATGGCAACCCAGTGATGCTCCTACTGTATGTAGATGATCTGTTTGTAACAGGTATGGATGGGTTGATTGCGGATACGAAGAGAAAGCTTGTTGCTGAGTTTGAAATGAAGGACTTGGGTATGATGCACTATTTTTTAGGCATGGAGGTGTGGCAGAATGTGGATGGAATCTCCCTCGGACAAGGGAAATATGCAGTAGAGATCCTGAAGATGTTCGGGATGATGGACTGCAAGGCCATGAACACACCTATGGCATCAAACCTGAAGTTGTTGAGTGATGCTTCATCAGAAGCGGTTGATGCCATGATGTATCGTCAGATGATTGGGTCCTTGATGTACTTGACGAACACGAGACCAGATATTTGCTTTGTTGTGAACACCTTGAGCCAGTTTCTGATAGATCCGAGACATGTTCACTTGATTGCTACAAAGCATATTCCGAGGTACTTTAGGGGTACAATTGATTATGGGCTCAAGTATGAGGCGAATCAGAAGATTAACTTGGAGGGTTATGTTGATTCAGATTGGGTAGGCAATGCCATCGATATGAAGAGCACTTCAAGGTGTTGCTTCAGTATGGGATCAGGTGTGATCTCTTGGTTTAGCAGGAAGCAATTTTGTGTGGCATTGAGTAGAGCTGAAGCAGAGTATGTCGCAGCTTGTTCAGCTAGTTGTGAGGCAGTATGGCTAAGAAAGCTACTGTCTGATTTATTTTATCTCCAGATGGATGCTACTTGTATACATTGTGACAACCAGAGTTCATGAAGTTGTCAAAGAATCCGGTGTTCCATGACAAGTCGAAGCATATCGAGATCAAGTATCACTATATCAGGGATATGGTGCAGAGGGGAGCAGTGAAGCTCCAATATGTTGCGACGGATGATCAGATAGCTGATGTGTTAACAAAACCATGGGATAGCGTGAAGTTTGAGTACTTCAGGGAGAAGCTTGGTGTTCTCTAGATCAAGGTTCCCTCCAAGGGGAAGTGATGAGACCCAGAGCCATTCTGACATGGTGAGAGGATTGGTTCATTCCATGGTCAGATGTAAGGGCTGATCCATTCTGTCATGGTGAGAGGATTGGTTCCTTCCATGTCATATATGAGTTTTGAGCCATTCTGATGTGACTGTAGGATTGGTTCCTACATGATTAGAAGTAAGCACTGAATGCCATTCTTGGAATGGAGGCATCTGGTCAATTACTAAGAAAGCTCAGTCTGGGACTGAGGGCCATTCTGATGTGACTGTAGGATTGGTTCCTACATGATCATATGTGAGTGTAGAGCACTTCTAACATGCATGCTAGATTGGTTCCTCGCATGGGCATATGTAAGTGCAGAGCCCTTCTGACATGCATGCTGGATTGGTTCCTCGCATGGGCAGATGTAAGTGCAGATCCCTTTCGAACATGTATGTTGGATTGGTTCCTTGCATGGTCGAATGTAAGTGCACATCCTTTTTGACATGTATGTTGGATTGGTTCCTCGCATGGTCAAATGTAAGTGCAGAGCCTTTCTGACATGAATGCTAGATTGGTTCCTCTCATGGTCAGATGTGAATGCCGGGCCTTTCTGACAAGGTTGTGGGATGTGTTTCCACATGGTCAGATGTGAGTGCTGGCCGTGCCTTTCTGATATGATTATAGGATTGGTTCCTACATGATTAGATATAAGTGTTGGGCGGGCCATTTTGACTTAGGGTTAGATATAAGTGTTGAAGAAGACCTACATGGAGGCTATGCCTACAACCAACATGAAAAAGGGCTGGCTCTGTAGAACTTCCTGTGACGAGAAGAATCATGAGATAACACTCGTGATGATCCAGTGATGATGATCCAGCAGTGATGATCCAGATCGAGTGATGATCCAGATCTAGTGATGGTGTTCCAGTGATGATGATCCAGATCGAGTGATGATCCAGATCCAGTGATGATGATCCAGATCGAGTGATGATCCAGATCTAGTGATGATGATCCAGATCCAGTGATGATCTAGATCCAGTGATGATGATCCAGATCGAGCGATGATCTAGATCTAGATGAAGATGACTTGAAGATGACAAGGACTCGATGATGATCCAGATGATACAGAGAAGAAGACTTGTGCTGATAAATTGTGTTGAGAGAATACCTTCCTAGTTAAGAGGGAGTGTTAATGTAATTGTAACTTCAGAATGTATTCACTTGTATTTCTTATGTATTGTAACCCGATGTTTATTTCGGGATGTATTTGTAATGTAATTAAGTCATGTCATGCCCCAATGTTCCTATCGGGAGTTTCTATAATGTAAACAAGTCAAGTCAAGTCAAGGTGGGTAACCCTCCTATTGTCTAAGGGTTAAAGTCCTCGCAGTTTCGGGGCACTAGGGTTATTAGACTCACCTAGTGAAGTCGGCCCTAGTTGGGTTTAGTCAAGTCGGGAATTAGTATAAATAGAGAGCTAGCCTATCTATTTATCACACACTCACTCACACTCAGTTGTAGCGCATAGCTGAGGAAGAGGAAGACACTGGGGCAAGGAAGAAAGAAGGTTACTGCTGCCGAGAGATCATCTTACTGTTTTGGGTCTTACTTTTGGTGTTGATTATATCTCTGAGGAAGATGCGGGGTTTTCTCCTTTATGGTTTCCCCAAGGAAAAACACTATGTTCATTGTCTCTTGTGTTTGATTGCTGTGCTTGTTATTCTCTCAGTTAAAGATCCTAATGTAATGGTAGCTTAATGTTAAAAATCTAACAACATATGCTTCTAATCTAGAGATTCTACATACATTTTCCCAGTACCTTTGGTTCTCCTATTGTTAAGAGGAAATTCATCCATAGTACCCCCAGGGGACCCAACAGTTATATGGCCGCCCAGTTATACTTGGTGGGTTCTCAGGATATATATATTGCATGGTTTCTTAGTCTAATTAACTTATCCATTCACTTATTTGAGGATTTAGGTTTTGCTTAAAACAAAAAATGGAGCACGAAGTTTCAGAGTTTGTATGTTGTGAAATTCTTGAACTACTTCAACAAGTTTCTGTCATATTTCAATGTCTGATTTGTTGGTCTATTTTGCACAGGTTTTGACATCTAGATGCTAATCCGAATATGTATTAAGTGTTAAGTAGACAAAGATGATGAAATCTGCATGTGAGAAGAAAAAAAAGGTAATTTGATTGTGGACAGAGGCCTTCGCCTATGTTGCTTTTATATTGATTGCATGATACAAGAAATTGCATGCTGGCTCTTGACTTTTAAGGCTCCAATTGAAGGCATTGTTAAATTCATGTTTCATTTTGCAGTTCTTTTGGCCAAACAGGTTAGTCAAGAAATGGTTCATCATTAATAGTAAAGATCATGAATTTCATGCAAATGAAATTGCAGAAGGATATGCTGGCCACCAATATACTATATAGAGGGGCAACACGCCCAACTAATCTAATAACACAACCATTTAATATTGAGTGAGCACCACCAACTGCCAACTGATCCTATGCCATACTAGACTAGAGGCACTAATCTAGAGAACCACCAAGTGATACAGATCGAGCATTCATCGATTCATTATGATCGACATGCCCTATCGATGACCCACTTAGAAGTATTTTGGTATATAAACTTTAAAGATCGTTAAATCAAATTGAAGCTCAAACCAAAACAAAGCTCAAACTAAGATGCTTCAGCTCTTCAACTATTGCTTCACAAACCAAAACAAAGCTCAAACCAGGCTGCTTCAACTCTTCTACTATTACATAGTATTCTATTTCTGATGGTAGGGAGTTGCTGCCTTTAATAGCCCATCTTGTTGATTAAAGAGAACTCTTATAATGGTAATAAGTGATGAAAGACACTTTGTAGATACACTCAAAAAAATGCATGTATATGCCATGTTAAATAATTTCGTTATTAAGGAAATCAATTAAGATGAAATCTTTGTCATTTACTAAACATGCCAATAATTTATTCCTTCTTTGTCATTTACTAGACATGCCAATAATTTATTCCTTACCATCTCGCGCACATTTGATTATTACAAATTCTAAGGCATAACTTGAAAAATGTTATCTATTCAAAAGATGCATAGAAGAGTTGTCTCACAATATAATGATGAATATAATGATGGGTTTAGGAAGGATCGAAGTCGATTTCTTCGAGATGTTTCATCGAGAGAAACCATTAGTTGCAAGGGGTCGGAATTGTCTTAATGAAGTGCAAAACATGATGTGGTGCATAATATCTCATTCGAAATATTGAATGAGGACCCCAATGAGAAAAAGGTAATATTTGAAAGAAAATGTTAACATGGTCATATTTGAAGGTAAGGCATTGGTTAAACAACATGATGCACTTAAACACTCGTTGAATGAAAAGTCAAATGGGTTTTGAGTTAATGCATTTATCTAATAATCCTTGAGAATCCTTTCTCCATTAAAAAAAAATCATTTCAAAGGAAAGAAAAAAAGGGAAGAATTTTGGAAAAGCTGAATTTCTTCTTAATCAATGTACTTTGGAAATAATTGAGAAACATTCTAGATTTTACAAACATGGCTCATTTACAAAACTTTGGTGTTCAATAATTATTGTTCATTTCTTCTATCACTACCATAAAACATATGATGCTTCTTAAATCCCTATACTTTCTTGTTATTCCAGGTCCAACCTGGAAAAAAATCCATTTTTACCATGTATAAAATGGTGTATTTAAAACCTTAGAAATAACATTATTTAAGGGTATGTATATTTGGAGGTAAATTTTATGGTGCAAGTGTGCTAAAAACAAATTCTATAAAACTAGCACAACCACTTAACTTGTGGCTGGTGAATATCGATAAGTCACATGTTAAGTGTCACTAATAAGTTATCAGTTACCTGTTCTCCTTCTTCTATTTAAATGAGTTATTTCTCTCAAGCTGCTAGTTATCCACACATCAACTAAGAATTATCCATGCATCACCTACCAGTTATCTATGTATCAACTACCAGTTGCTATTATATATATATAGTTGTTTATTTTGAATTTGGAATGATTGCCATAAAATCAATCTGGACAGTACACTTGTCTCTTACTCATGCAATCTAGAAAAAACATAGGTGCTTGTCCACACCAAAATCTCAAATAGAAACACCTACCAGTTTAAAAATGTATTTGAACAACTTCTATACATAAATATATTTGTTACTATATTTTTTTCTTAAATATCAGTATAAACCCCAACCTATATGTTCATGCCTACTATAAATGTTATTCTCTTATATTTGTATTCCTTTTCTCATCTCTATAGAGTGACCAAGTTCTAGATATGTTGGGATGCTTGGATTCCAAATGTTGTGTTATTTAGCTAAATGGGCTTACATAGGTTCTAGTTACAATGGCATATAATAGAAGAGACACCTACACCTATTAATTTAATTTATCTCTTTTAAGTGAAGCACTCAATATCACCTCCATTGCATTGGGGTTTAGGAGGTGGTATCCTAAGTATGTTTTCGACGATATCTACAGTTTAGATGCATGGAAAATCTATTATATATATATATATATATACATTGTGGAACTTGCTATTCATTTTTTAAAGTATGACCACCACAAGCGTTGATCTAAAACCTTTTAGAAACAAAAACATATGCTACTAAAGGAAAAAATTATATTAGATCGTCTCACCAAAGATATGATCTGTCCAAATATGTACTACTATGTATTAATTTTTTATTATAGCTTAACATGTAGATTGTAAGAATACAAATATAATGCAGTCATAGGAGATGTTATTAGCATTAAAAATAATATCATTGGACAAAGTTTTCTTTTTTGGGTGACCAACCCTTAGAGAAATATATACTTTATGTTATTATTATTTATAATGATTTGTAATATTAGAAATAAATAGAGAAAATTGAATTGCATTTGTAGAGAAACCAACATTATCCTTTTTTCATACCCTCAGATTTTTTTTCTTTGTCAATTAGGGATAACAATGGTTGGTTCTAAGTCCTATACATTAAAATGATTCAAGTTACGTATTAGATATAAAATAAATCAAAGCGAAACCTCGTGGTAACTCCCATTATTTTCATATTTGTATTCATGTAAGATTTATAGAAAAAATGATAAGAAGCTTTTGATGACAAACAAGATCAACAATCAAATACATCTATATATGTTGTGAAAAAATAGCCTAAAAAGGGTAACCAATGTGCACTACAAAAAACAAGGGTTAACACTATATTTAACATTATTCACATTATTCATGCAATAAAAGTTAATATCACATAAACAACTACCAAGTGTAGTCATAACTACCTATGTATCCCTTACTATTACATTTGTATATCCCTTACTATTACATTTGTAAATTATAGCTTCACAATATTTCTGTGTGAACTATGTTAATTGAGCAAGCCATTGCAACTTTTGCAATCATTGTTTGATATTGTCACCAATATATCAAGGTGATATAGTAGTACTATCAAATTTTAGCAACTGCATAAGGGAAATGATTAAATATTTTAAAATGACACAATAAACTATATAGAAAACTTGTCATTTGAAATATATACATATAAACAATGAAATCAAGTGAGATGAATCGATGATTTCATACGAAACTCATCAATGAAACTATCGTATACAAGGGCCTCCATAGACCCATAACACATCTGCATTCACCTTGAGCATTTATGAGGATCACATGAACTAGGATCATAATTCCTAGAGTATCCATGTGCCCTTACTTGACTAGACTTTGTTGCATGTCTTGAAGGCCCAAGCCCTTCCCCACCATCGTATAAAGATCCCTTTTGGTGGGATAACATAATGAATGTGGTATTCTTTATTAAGATATGGGTCAAGGTGGAAATCAATGTTGGGGTATGGAAAATTATTTGAAATGAAGTATATTGGAAAGGGTGGTTAGGCCTCCACCTATAAGGGTGAGGCCCATTTAATGCCAATTAGAGGAAATTTCAATTTAAAGTGGGCCTTCCAAAAATAATACAAATTCCATGTCATCATGTATTAACCAATCAAAATGCTTTAAAATTAAAAAAGGGAGCACCTCTTAAACAAATTTTTAATATAAATTTGAGGATAGGTATCATAAAAAAAACTACTTTTTTTGTTCGTATTTTCGACATATCTCGTTGTGTTTTTACTCAAATTTCGATCGGGAGAGCTCATTGGATGCGGAATTAAACTCCACATCTAACAAGTACCCACTCGGCATACTTTTGACGGGCCCCTCTACCTGAAAAATAAGAAATACCTGAAAAAATGTGATGATGACATCATCGTCACGTTTTTCAGGTATTTCTTGTTTTTGGGGTAGCGGGGCCTGTCAAAAGTATGTCGAGTGGGTAATCGTTGGATGCAGAATTTAATTCTGCATCCAAAAAGCCCTCCCGATCGAAATTTGAGTAAAAACATAGGAAGATATGTTGAACATACGAACAAAAAAGTAGTTTTTTCTTTTCTTCCTCCAAAATTAATAAACATTATTTTATTATTTTAACTATTATTTTATTAATTTTCTTTAGGAGGCCCTTTTTGAGTTGAAATTTCCTCTAATCGAGGTAATTCCTAGCATTTTTTTTATCTTACACATACCCATGACCTACCCCTAGAATTCACTGATGTCAAAGTAGTTGAGATGATGGCCTAAAACAAATTTGACCCACAATTTTCTAACAAAATGCACCAGTACCTCCTTAGGATGTTTAAAAAAAAACCATAAACAGTTTATCCATCCAATGGTCTATAAATAGTTGGTATTTATACCAGTTTATAGACCTATATTTCTTTGTCACACACAAATGTAAACCAACTAAGGTCAAGGTCACAAAATACTGTTTTAAAATTTGTAAATCTAAAATTTGGTTTCTATCTAAACATATCCTTTAATATTCAAACATTATATCCATGTATTTAAAAATATCAAATAGTTGGCCTTGAGCATTGGAAATGGATGATACAATGGTCTCAAGTGATGTAATGATTGAAAGGTTTGAAGGATATCTAGTATTAGCTTTCGCATTGATTTGAGGTCATTATCAATTTTGGTGATTACATCTAGTGGTTGGGCATTAGGCTTGGGTATTTCTTCATTAAGTGATGGTGGGTTTAAGTTCTATAATCTATTGATGTGTACGATCCATGATAATTTAATTTATATGTTGGATTCAATACTACATTTGGTTTCGAATTCCAACATTTTTTCAACAATGATGGTGGAAACTTTAGCTATTGTCTCCTTTTCATTTGAATTTTAGAATTTGCTGGCGATGTATGTCACTATTTTGATGAGCATTCCATAACATCATCATTTCGATGATTGTATGTCGATATTCTAATCTCCTATGAGTTAATTTTCATGTGGTCGTTCATCATTTAAAATGGTCGATTAAACTTATCTTGACATAGTCAACATTCATTAGAATTATGATAACCATACGCATAGACCAATACATGACATGACCGATGTTCTTTCAATGGTTCCAACTTCCAATGTTGAGAAGGCAGTGCGAACATCAAGCTTTTGACTCTGATATGACGTAAATGACATTGGAATTATGACATCACGTCATCAGAATAGTATACAACGGAGAGGAGAGGTTGGCATTCCTAATTCCAAGAACCATATGTCCATGCATTGTTGTTGCAATGTGTTGTCAACATTGAACTATGTTGTATAGGTGTCATAATATCGACGTTTGGAGCGAATTCTTGTCACCAAAGCTATGTCTATGGTGTGTCAAAATACTGATGAATCTTTTCCTATAAAAGTGCCATGTAGGCAATGGATGATGTCGTAATTCTTACCAGGTAACGATGAAGTTATGACACAAGATTTTTGGGATTCAAAAGTAATTGTGCTATGATATTCTTTAGGCCTTGTAAATTCAAATGCAGGGAATTTCAACGTAATCTCTTTCACTTTAGAAATTTTGGCTCAGCAGAGAATGAGGCAACAAAAATTGGAGGATGAGTAACACACCCTCTGGTCAGAACTAGAAGAAATTCATGGTAGGCCCTTCCTTGATATTTCAATGAAAGAGTCCTCTCCTAGTTCTAAAGGCTAAATCCCTTATCTCAACCATCCTCTACCAGTAGAGGAAGAAGAGAAGAAGCAAGAAGATGAAGTAGATTCAAAATCTAAATTGTATACAAAAAAGAATGGAAAATCAGTTATCTTGGCATGCATAGGTCAAATCCTTATAGATATTTAGACCTGATGTTTTTATTTAGAAGAAAAAATCTGCGAGCTATATGGCCATCCCTCCTCTGTTATCTTCTACAAATTTTGTTGCATTTTCAATATAATCTTTTTCATGGTTAAAAAAAATTAATAAAAATAATAAAGTGATATATGTTTTACATTAAAAAAACATAATTATAATGTCATGAGAGAAAACAATTTCAATACAGATAAAAAAATAACAATAAATATATAATTAGATCACAAAATTGACACCAAAATGACACATAAGTGAACCAATATGACCCTAGAAATACGCAATAGGATGCAAAAGTTCTATATTTCAACACTAAAAATTTAAAACACATATATATAACAATTCTAACAAGCGTAATAATGACACTAATATAATCTGTAATGACCAAAATCAATTTATAAAAACACATTTTTCACACAAAAACGATGAAAAACACATTTTCCAAACATTTTCAACTTACAAGAGATGAAAAATTGATGCATGGAAGAAGCATACATTGAGAACAAGGATCAAAACAAAATTTTAAGGAGCATGCGTGATGCGAAATGTGATGCACACTTTGCATTAAGTTTTGCATCATGTAAACTTGACACTTTTCACTATGAATTGCATTATGACATGACACTACAACCCTATATTATGGTAATGATTAGTGCTAGTGAAGAATGCATTAAGTTTTGCATCGTGTAAACTTGACCCTTTTTACAATGAATTGCATTGTGGCATGACACTACAACCCTATATTATTATGGTAGTGATTAGTTCTAGTGGAGAGAGGAGCGATGTCATCTTGTGATGAATCAAATTTAACACTTGCTAGTTTTTTATGTTGCACACCTTCTTGGATCACTCCTTCGTCAACTATACATCACATGATACAATAACTTGTATCGATATGGGATTCAAATACAAAGGAGTAACCAACAAAAATGCTTTCTTCAGTTTTTACATCTAACTTTTTTCTAACATCTTTTGGAATGTGTATATACCCCAATGATTAAAAAATATCAAGTGTTCCATGTTGGGTCTTCCTTTGAACAATGGTTCTTATTTTGTACAATTATTCACCACTACTGTAGGGATGCAATTAAGAAGGTGTGGCTACTAGTTATGTCCAGAACTCATTCCTCGTATTCTTTGCCTCTAACATTGAACTTTCCATTTCAACAAGGGTCCAATTTTTGTCCTAAAAAATGTCATTTTGTTGTCGTGTGTATGTCATTGTAATATGCCTTTTAATTCTATTGTTAGTACAAATGCATTTAACTTTATTTTTAATTAAACCCAACCCATCAATTAGTCCTCAATGTGTTAGATTAGCCATTTTCTTTTTTTCCTAAAACTTTAAAATTTACAAAACACCCAAATGTTTCAATCTTACTTTTCAAGAAATAGATCCATATCTTTTTATACATAAATGTTAAAAATAAAGGATTTACCAATATATACTTGGTGTATGCATGGGTTGTAGATACTTGAAAGGACTAGCTGCATTGGTTGTAAATCCTGCCATGATTTTCCAACTAGAGATTTATCTTGAGTCTCTATCTTACTTCCCCAATTTACAACTAGAGAAACCCGCATCATTCACTTTTATCTTGGCCTTGAACCATCTTCTTTATGTGTAACAAATTTAATCCCTTAAAACTTAAATTATATAACAACGATGCCATAACTAGTTATAATGTTCATTTGTTCCTTTCAAAATATTTGAGCTTGTTGGGTGCATTTATTTTGGAAACATTCTATATGTTCATGTGTTACAAATTTAATCCCTTAAAACTTAAATTATATAACATCTATGCCATAACTAGTTATAATGTTCATTTGTTCCTTTCAAAATATTTGAGTTTGTTGGGTGCATTTATTTTGGAAACATTCTATATGTTCATGTGTTCATTTCAAAAACATTTGAGAGAAATTTTATTTCATGTTCTTTGTTCCTATGTTTGAACATACACTGCCTTTCAAAATCACTATATATATTGTAGTATTTGCATTAAATATGCCTTAACCTACACTTCCTTTCAAACTAACCAAATATTTTGGATTATTTATATTGAATATGTGGAGCTTATATTTATTACTACATTTGTGGCCTCTTCCTCTTCATTTTGAATAATTTGATGACTCACCCTTTCTCTTTCGGAAGCTATGAGAATTGCTACTTTCTTCTCCAACTTTTTCCTTCATCACAAAAACAATTTTTAAAATTTTTGCAACTCCATCCACTTTATTTTCATTAAATGGCAATGATATCATGATATTTTCCAACTTCATAATCCTCATGTCCTTGTTTTCCATGGCATATCCAATATACTTATATTTTTATGAGATTACAAAAATATCATGAAATTTTCCTACTTCGTTGTAATCAAATCCCTACTTTCCTCTATAACGACAACCACTAAATTCCATTTCAATGGTAAAAATTTCAAAATGTTTTCACCACTTGTTGGATCTATAATGACCTCTTATAACGACCTATATGGAAAATTTATAACCCTAATTAAATGGCATATTTTTTATAACAATTTCAAGAAGAGATTAGTGCATCGATAGTATACCATCAATATAAAATATCATATAACTAACATAAATTGAATTGTAATATCTACTTACCTCATTGATGGCTAGCTTTACCAATTTTGCATGCAACTCATGTCCTTGTTGAGCTACCATCTCTTATATCCGCAACAACGTTGGGAAGGACACCTCTTCACCCAACCAACCCCTATCAAAAGGTTGAGGCCCCCAATCCCTTAAAAATTAACACTACGAAAAACTAGGTTGAGGCACCCTCTCTTCCTCCTTGTTCTCCCTCTTGACAGATTCACATGCAACAAAATAAAACCAACCCAACAAACAAGAATCCCCGCGCAAAAAGAAATAAGATAGAATTCCCCTCATACCTCTTGGTCTCGCCCATTTTTATTACCAATGTCCCATTTTTTAACCAATTTCTTAATTATGCAAGGGTGAAACACTTGTCACAAATGCACTTAAATAAAATTAGATTTGTTGTATTCCATTTTTAATTCGATATATTACTTTCATGTTTTACTATTTTTATACTTATAGTAATCCCTAAGGTTGGGGTGTTACATACTCTTCCCCCAATATGAAACTTCACCTCAAACTTATATCTCCATAGAAACAAATACAAATCCTTGCTCAATCGGTCATGTAGATAATAGGTATTATATATAACTAGTACTATTATGAAGATGAGAGATTTATATGTCTGGCCATCACAAAGAAATTTCCTGCCTACTCTAATACAATCATGGAACCTTGTTACAGAGAAAACTTCTTATGGCTCAAGGTAGACCACAACATACAGTATGACACTAGAAATCAATCCACTTCCAATATGATCAAGAGATAAACAAGTTTAACACTAAGGGATGAAGAGTGTACCTTGTTCCAGATGTTTGTGGTAGATCCCTGTTGAGATTTCAACCACATTTTCACCTATATTTCATTATCAACAACAACGAAACCTACAAGCATGGTATATATTATGTGTTAGAACCTACTCTAACATATATAAGTCCGATATATACAATTCAAGAAACTACATCCATGGATAAACGAATTCATAGTTACACATATAATCGATGAGAAATGGATATATCTATTAATTATAAATATAGATATAAGTGACAAACTTTGTTGGAACCTCGTCGAAATGGAGAAAACGAGTCCTCCACCTGGATCTCCACCACTTCAATCCTCTGTATCAATGGAAAGATCACAATACAATGGAAACCTTGGGAATATCATCAATGGTTTCTCAAAGGAAAAAGGGATGTAGACTCAAGTATGTAAGAAGGGGGCACAAATCCACTATAGTTCCTTTTCTCTCACAAGTTCTCCTCCTCTAATGCATCCAAGTAGCTCAATATATATCCCTTCAATAAGAGGTGAAGGGTCGAGCCAGAGCGTTTCCAGGCATATGGAAGGCCAATAATCAAGTTATTCATGACTTAATGAGGAAAACTCCAAATATTTTATTTTTGGGCACATTTCCCGATGTACGCGGGTCACAGTTGAGCAAGTTGTGTGTACACACGGTGTGTGGGCTAGTGACCTACATATAACAATAAACATGACATTTTAAAGGTATTTTTTGGAGCATCAAAGTTTATATTGGGAAAAGGGGGTCCTAAGAGTCTGCATAGGGACATGGAAGGCCCTAGAAAAACATGATCTACCAAGTGTGGTAAAATCAGCTATAACAGATTCCCCTTAATGTGTGAGGTCAGATGGGTAACATGATGGCCGAAATACATTATACCAATCCTAAAAGTGGAGTAATAAAGACACAAGTGGAAAAAAAATCACTCATCAGTACAATACAATGATAAATCTCAACATGTGACTGCAGATATGAAGTGTAGTAGTCCCCGGATACATAATAGTACAATGGCCATGAATAGGCATAATAGACATATGTCACATGTGGTCATTTCCAGGTACAATATACAATCAAATGAGATCTTCATACTAAATGAATACATCTGATGGTACACTGGAATCTGGTCATGAGAACTAATATCTCATAGATACTGGCACGATCAAGAAGGTATCATATAAGGAATGCCACCAAGCTCAAAGGCCTTCTACAAAAACCTCTACGGGTACATGTCCCATCACGTGAATAAAAGTATCAAGGTCGAACATGATGGAACATTGTCTTATTATTGATAATTGATGTATGTCGTTAAAAATCAAGAGATATCCCACCAATGATGGTAATGGGAATCAAGGTACAAAATGAAATCAAATACGTGTGAATAGATGTGTTGAGGTCGAACACTTGAGAGAGTCCATCGATTAGGGGACATTGATGTATTCCCAAATCTGTCGATGGTCATAGAACCTTCCATTGATGACTGCAAGTTTCAAGGCACTCAATGGACTCTAGATCCCTATTCTAGAATAAATGATCCGAATTCAATGGAATGGAATCCTCTGGGAGGAGGGAATTAAGTAATCCCCCATCAACCAACACGAGGTACATAGCAACGTTGTATAATTTGGAAGAACTTGAGTGAACAAGATGTGCACGAACTAGTAACTATATCGAGAATGGATGACATGCAAAGAAAATATAACTAATGATCTAGGTGATGCCTAGGTGCACACTGGGGACAACAGTTGATTGAATGAGTCGAGACTTGTCATGGCGGAAGCATATAAATAGAGCCAACAAAGTAGGAAACACACTAGGTTGACATGAAATTTACACACACAAAATATGTAAGAATTCGAACCAATTTATTACTTCTAGTCCATGAAAATATGGAGGAATCAAATTTCTATTGATCAGAAAGATGATATATTACATTAATGTACATGCTTATATAGGATGTTGAGATGCTTGGGTGAATACCCGCTACGTTCAGTTACAAAGAAGAAGTTATAACAATTCAGAAGTTCAACTATTGCAGAGCATGTTGAGATGATGTATGTCGAGGTGGACATATCGACGAGAACCTATTGAATGAACATGTCGAGGTGGAACTGCTGAAGGAGAACTTGTCGAATGAACATGTTGAGGAGGTACTGTTGAAGGAAAACCTGTTTGCTACTGGTTGGATCATTCTTTCTTCCTTAAGAGACAATGGACTCCATTGTGTATTCGTTTAGATGAGGAAACTTGTTGGCAACTTCATTAACAGAGTACCATTTTCCTTACGCAAGGAGTTGTTCAGCTTTAGCCACTTGAAATAAGGGAATGGATTCTGTCCTTGTATTTCGTATTCATTCTGTTCCAACAGTGGTGCATGTTATGGTCGAAGTAGATCTACATTGAAAACTAGATGTAGCCCAAGGCATGTAGGAATGTCGATCTGAAAAGAGTTTTCTCCAATCTGTTTATGGATACTGTATGGACTATATCGCAAAGGTTTCAGCTTTATGTATGGACTAGTGAAGCACTCCTTCTTCATATGCAACCAAACCTGATCCCCAATTTGGAATGAATGAGGAATACAATGCTTGTCGTGTAATGCCTTAGATTTTGCATTAGCTCATTGCAACATCTCCTGTGCTTGCTTCTAAATGTTGTAGATTTGATCTCTTAACTTCAATGCTTTCTCCACTTCTCATCCTTCGAAGTCAGTGTCATTCGAATGTGTCGAGGAATTGATTAAGTTGATAGGTGCTGAGAGTTGAAATCCATAACATATCTCAAATGGACCCTTTCCTGTAGAGTTGTGTTGAGAATGGTTGTAATTGTGTTGTATGTATGGAAGGTTTTCATCCCATGTTCGACGATGCTTGTGGTTGTACATGCGAAGAAATTGTACGACTAAGTGATTTACAACTTCTGTTTGTTCATATGTCTGCGGATGGAAGGCTGTCAACAAAGAAAGTCTGATATTGAGTTGTTGCCATAGAGTTTTCCAAAAGGTGTTGAAAACTCTAGCATCTCTGTCGAAAATAATGGTCGTCGGGAGGCCATAATGTTTCCACACATGTTCAAATAAGAGTTGAGAAGTCTATTGTGTTGTCGTAGTCTTCTTACATGGTATGAGTATAGCCATATTGGAAAATATGTTGACTACTACTAGTATCGCGCCATTTTGATCTTTGGTAGTAGGATATCCCATCAAGTAGTCAATAGAAATAGATTCCCATGGTCGATTAGGAACTATAAGGGGCGTGTATAGTCGTTGTTGCTGAGTCAACGGCTTAGCAATGGCACAAACCACGCACGATCGAATGTACTTGTTGATGTCAGATTTAAGTGAAGGCCAGTAGAAATACTTTTGGAGGATAACAAGCGTTTTTGTGACTCGAAAATGTCTTGCAATCTTGTTGTAGTGTGCATCCCAAATGAGCTTCTGTCGGTGCTCACCAATCAGTACACAAAGCTTTTCAAGCTTCTATAGCAAGGTGTCCTTTAGGAAGTAGTCGGTAGTCAACAACTTGCCGGTCTGAAGCTGTCGATAAATTGCAGAGAAGTTACAGTCTATCGAATAAAATTGTGGTCAAGTAGTGGTGTTGTAACCCTTCATACTCATCACTGTAGATAGTAGAGTAATGGGTGATCTGTTGAGACAATAGGATGTGGCATTGGATTTTCCTTTTCAATACTTAATTACCAACTGAAATTGTTGCAGGTAATTAATGCACTTGAGTTTTCAAGTTGTCTTTAGTTTCGACTAGGATGGAGCGAATTGCAAATCTTTATGGTTAGTGAGGATGACCGTTTCCTTTCCAGGAATGTAGTGTCTCCATTGCTTGAGAGCTTGCACAATGGCAGACAGTTATTTTTCATACGTCGAGTACCTTCTAACTATGTCACTGAAAGGATCAAAATGAAACATGTCTGGGTGACTTGACTGAGTGATCACTGTGCCGAGGGCATAGTCTGATGCATCCATCTCAATCTCAAAGGGCTGATACAAATAAGGTAACACAAGTATTGGTGCAGTACAAAGCTTGTTTTTTATTTGTTCAAAAGCTTGTTGTTGTGTCGGTATCCACTTGAAGACAATTTTCGCATTTCTTTTTGTCAACTGATTCAAAGGACATGCGATGTGACTGAAGCCAAGTATGAATCGTCGATAGAAATTCGTCAAACCAAGAAAAATTATTAGTTCTTGAATGTTTTGAGGAATGGGCCATTATTTGAGGATCTATTACATGAATGCCTACAGAGTCAATTACATACCCCAAATATTTGATGTTGGTCATCGCAAATGAGCATTTGTCCATGTTAAGATATAGTCGATGTTGTTGTAGAGTGTCAAAGACTTGTCGAAGCTGTTTGAAATTTTCTTCCCATGATCGACTGAAAATAAAGATATCGTCGAGATAGACAATGACACATTTACCGATGAAAGGTCGTAGAAGGTAATCCATATATCTCATGAAGATTGCAAGTGCATTGGTTAAGCCGAAAGGCATGACTAACCATTCAAACAATCCTTCCTTGGTCTTGAAAGTTTTTTTCCATACATTGGTGGACTCGATTGGAATTTGGTGGTATCCCGACTTGAGGTTGAGTTTTGTAAAGAACTTAGCACCTCTTAGATTGTCGATGAGTTCATCAAAATGTGGAAGAGGGTATTTGTTCTTTACTGAAATTTTATTGAGACCCCTATAGTCGATGCACATGCACCAAGTCCCATCTTTCTTTGGAACTAAGACGATTGGACTTCCATAAGGAGTGGAGCTGGGGCGAATATGACCCCTGTCAATCAAATCGTGGATTTGTTTGCGAATATCTTCATTTTTGAGAATGGATGTTTTGTAAATAGATGCAATAGGTAATGAAGAACCAGGAACAAGTTCAATGGATTGTTTTACCTGACAGTGCAAGGGTACTCTATCGCATGCTTGAAATATATTATGGTATTCTTCAAGAATGTTGTCGATCTGTTGTTTTTGTCCGGAGTTGTGTTGGTCAGTGAGTCGACTTGTCATTGCAGTCTTCCTAGAGTGTTGAGTCTTTATCATGATTAATGTGAAATTTTGAGCATGATTGATAAGTTTCTTTGTTTTTTTGGTGGATATCATAACAACCATTGATGTGGGTTTTCGCTCTGGTATGCCATACCATTGATTTTGGATTTTGACAATCACCTTGTGAGGTCGTGACTGATATGTACCGTGTCGATCCCATAGGTAGGGTTTACAAAATAAGGTGTCAGCTATGGATGTTGATTCTACATCACAGAGTGCTTAATCTTCAAAAGGATTAATGAAGTAGGCAAGTCGACATTGTCATGTGATCCTTAGTTCCTTCCCATCCTTCATCCAACCAATATTGTAAGGCCGAGGATGTGGAGTGATGACAAGACCTAATTTCTGCACAAGATCTTAAGAAATGAAGTTCTTCTAGCTACCATTATCCACAATCTGATGTAATGTATTTTTCTGAACCCATATTCACGTATGGAACAGGCGCTCCCATTCCTCCTCATCGACGATGGTTGAGGTTGTCAAAGTGGTTGAGGTCGAAGCCAGATGTTGATGTAATTGTAACTTCATAATGTATTCATCCGTATTTCTTATGTATTGTAACCCGATGTTTACTCCAGGATGTATTGTAATGTATTTGAGTCATGTCATACCCCAATGTTTATTTCAGGAATTTTCTATAATAAGAAATTCATGTCAAGTCATTGTGGGTAACCCTCTTATTGGTCAAGGGTTAAAGTCCCCACAGTTGTGGGGCCCTTTGGTTATTAGACTATCCTAGTGAAGTCGACCCTAGGTGAGTCATTATAAGTTGCGGAAATAGTCCCCACCATTATGTTACCCTCCTATTAGTCGGAGGAGGAAAATTCCCCACAAGTGGTGGGGCACTAGGGTTATTAGACACTCCTAGAGATGTCGGCTCTAGTAAGTAATTGTTGAGTGAGGACGACATGTTGGAGTGAAATTCAAGTGAATGGAAGAATATAAATAGAGAGTGATCCTCTCTATTTATTTCACTTTCAACACTCACACTCACTCATTAGGGCACATGAGTGAGACAGGAGAAGCTCTCTCAGTGTGAGAGAGAGAGACTGCTGCTGTCGGGAGATCAACTTACTATTTTTCGGTTTTACCTTTTGTACTGATTCTATCTCTGAGGAAGTTGTGGGGTTTTCTCATTTATTATTTCCCCAAGGAAAAATCTTTGTGTCTCTTGTCTCTTGTGATGTGCTTATGTTTTATTGCTGTGCTTGTTATTCTCTCAGTTAAAAGATCCTAAGATCATAATGCTAGCTTGAATGATGAAAAACTAACATGGTATTAGAGCTAACTTGAGAAGAAGACATTATGCAGCTGTAGAAGCTATGGATTCTTAATTTTTGGGTCTCTCTCCACAATCCATCAGCAAAAGTATGCTAGGATGACTCTCCATTGAAGGGCGCATCTTTCTATCGAAGCGGAATTTGATTCTAAGCATTTTCAGTTTTCGGTGCAGAAATTAGGGATTTGTACAAAAGAGGAATTTTTGAGTGAGCCCAGCATAGGATTTTTATCCTCATCAAAACTGAATTTTAGAGACCTATATCAAGAAATTTGGTTGGGTGAAACTCCAGGAAAGTCAAACCCTAGTTTGACCCTGAGCTAGAAAAACCCTAAATACTAAAACTGCTAAGTTTTGGTAAATTCACTATATCCTGATATTGGAAAAGGATCAGGAGCGGAAAATTTCAAGGGCCAAAGATAAAATCCCAATGTACACTGTGACAAAAAATCAGCCTCATATTCGCTATATTCTGGGAGATATGATCCCTCCAAATTAGGGTTCCAGCCTCTTCCAAAATTCATCCCTAAATAGGACACCTGGGGAGAATTGCAATATTGTGGGCTGCAGAGGTCCAAATGGAATTATTGAAGATGTTACAGAAAGGGTATGGACTTTAATTTCATTGATCCAAATATCAAACTCAGAAGACGAACCAGTGACATGTTTCATTCCACACAACTTCGCTGTTCTGAACAGTCCTGTAACAAGTTACATTGGGAAAAGGATCATAAATCCCAATTGGTGAAACAAATTCTGATGAAACCTATGGTGTTGGATCAGGAACATGTGAGGTTACCTCAGTGCATAATTTTAGGCATATAGGAATATTAATTTCAGAGACTTCACAGATACAGTAACAGGCATTTCTGCAGAAGAAATTGGAAAACTAGGGCTTCCTGTTCCGGGAGCTTCCCTCCACTGTTTTCAGAAAAGGAGTACATTGGACAGCTCAATTTGAAGAGATATATATGTCTATCCAATAAAATCTAAAAGATTCCAAGTTTTGAAAATTAGGGTTTCTATGACAAACCCTAGATCAGCCAGCTCCGGAACCAGGACAGACACCTCAAAACGGTAAGATCTAATCTTTTGCTATTTCCATTTGAGGTTCTCATTTCAAAGTGATCTATCACATCAGATTGATGATAAGCTTGGTGAATTTGACAACTTCCAAGCATGGAAGTATATGATCTCTCCGAAGAAAATGAATTGGACACCTACATGAGTAGAGAGGTTCTAGTTCTAGAGGGAGATGAGGCTAGAAGCCTTACACAAGAAGAACTTGGTCAAGGCCAAGAAGATCATTGCTGATTTAGTCATGAATCAACTTGTACTACAAGTGTCTTCCCTAAAGACACCAAAGATGTTTGATTCCTTGACCAAGTTATTTGAAGGGAAGAACATAGATCGGAACATGACCTTAAGAAACTAGTTGAAGGAAGTGAAGATCCAGAATGCAGAGACCATACAGTCATACTTTACAAGGGTCTTTCAAATTAAAGAACAACTTGAAGTGGTAAAAGAAGAAGTGGAGAATGTAGAAGTGGTGATAGCCACCTTGAATGGTCTCCCAGTATCATGGGATTCATTCATGCGAGGAATGTGTGCCAGAAGGAAGTGATTACTTTTAGTAGACTCCGAGAAGAAGAAGAATCTTGACTCATAAGAAGGGAAGAGAAGATGGCAGCAACTGAAGATCAAGCTCTCACCATCCAAAGAAGATCCCTCAATCGATGAGGAATACAGAGAACTCAACTCTTGAGGAACCTCTTATCCATCCTAGCATTTGGATAAGAGACAATGCTATTATGAATGAAGAAGACGATGAAGCTGAAGACTCAAGAAGGAGTATACCCACGAAACAAATAAAGATAAGTATTCAATTGTCTTTTCATGATATTATTTTTGTTATGCATTTGTTTATATTCAGTTGATTTATTATGCATGATAGGATGTTTGCATACTACTAATATGCATGTGATGGGTAAGTAGCTCATGGTGCTATACAACTCTCCATTGCTACTTATCTAGAATGAAACCTCTTTGCTGACATATTGGATTAGTGCACAATCTCAATGTTGTCCTGGTAGAGATGGAAGGCATCTAGAAAGTTTCAGTGAGATATGGATGAATTTTGTATTGGCTAAAGTAGTTGCATGATCATAAATTTATGCATAAGAACTTTCCAGTATAAATATTCCTTATGAAATGTTTCTAACCATACAAATGCATTTGACTTGTAGGAAAGATTGCATACATAATAGCCTACAAGCAAAGAAGAATGAAGACTTGTTCCGAAGAACAAGTGACGTTAGTTCAAAGATGAAAATAATATGACCAATATAGCGACATCATTGATGCAGAATCTTCCAAGAAGAAAGGGAAGACTAGTTCAAGAAGAATGATGTCTAGGATGAAGTATGAATACGTGAAGGGAATTTTGTAGCTCCATCATGCAGTAGATGGAAACATCATGGGATACAAAGCAAGATTCGTAGCACGAGGCTTCTCATGAAAAGAAGGCATAGACTACAAAGAGACATCTACAGCTAGTAAAAATTGAAACACATACATGATGAACTTGATGAAGATCTGAACCTTTGCTACAAGGTTGATAGAGGATGACAAGCTCATAGATCAGTGTGAGGTGAACTTTTGAAAAAGTTTAAAATAGAGGATCTTGGTATCCAATGATCCTAGATGGATACTACTTGTCACTCTAGTATAGAATGTTTCAGTGCATAGAGTACAAAATACAGAGGGAGTATGATGCTCCACTTCAGAGGGAGTGACTGCAGAAGATCCTGAGGTTCGACATGGTATGACATGATGGATAGATTACTGATGACTCTAGGATTTACTGAGAGTAAAGTAGATTCCAACCTTTGCTTCAAGGTTGAATGCGGAAGACCAGTGATGCTCCTATTATGTGTTGATGCACTACTTTCTAGGTATGGAGGTGTGGCAGAGTACATATGGAATCTTCCTTGGACAAGGAAAGTATGCAGTAGAGATCTTGAAGAGGTTTGGGATAATGGATTGCAAGGATATGGCCACACCTATGGCATCATACCTGAAGCTCTTGAGTGATGCTTCATCAGAGATGGTTTATGCTACGATGTATTGTCAGATGATTGGGTCTTTGATGTACTTGAGACCAGATATTTGCTTTGCTGTGAACACATTGAGACATGTTCACCTGATGGTTGCAAAGCATGCAGGGGTACAGTTGATTATGGGCTCAAGTACGATGTGAATCAGAAGATTAATCTGGAGGGTTATGTTGATTCAGATTGGGTAGGAAGTACCATCGACAGGAAGAGCACTTCAGGGTGTTGCTTCAGTATGGGATCAGGTGTGATCTCTTGGTTTAGTAGGAAGCAATCCTATGTGGCACTGAGTACAACTGAAGCAGAGTATGTTGCAGCTTGTTCATCTAGTTGTGAGGCAGTATGGATGCAGAATCTACTGTCGGATTTATTTGATCTCCAGATGGATGCTACTTGTATACATTATGACAACCAGAATTGCGTGAAGTTGTTAGAGAATCCAGTGTTCCATGACAAGTTGAAGCACATCGAGCTCAAGTATCACTATATCAGGGATATGGTGCAGAGAGGAGCAGTGAAGCTTTAGTATGTTGTGACGGAGGAACATATAGCTGATGTGTTGACGAAGCCATTGGCCAGAGAGAAGTTCGAGTACTTTAGGGAGAAGCTTGGTGTTCTTCAGATTGAGGTTTTCTCCAAGGGAAAGTGATGAGTCCCAAAGCCATTATGACAAGCAGGTCAGATGTAAGGGCTGAGCCATTCTATCATGGTGAGAGGATTCAGTTCCTTCCATGTCAGATATGAGTGTTGAGATCCATAGCCATTCTGACGAGTAGGTCAGATATAAGGGCTTTGCCATTCTATCATGGTGAGAGGATTTGGTTCCTTCCATGTCAGATATGAGTGCTGATTTCCATTCTGGGAATGGAGGTACCTGGTCAGTTACCAGGAACACTCAGTCTGGGACTGAGAGAGCCATTCTGACGAGCAGGTCAGATATAAGGGCTAAGCCATTCTGTCATGGCTAAAGGATTAAGTTCCTCCCATGTCAGATATGAGTGCTGGCCATTCTGTCGAGTAGGACAAATGTAAGGGAAACTGCCACTCTCCAGGAGAGTGGAGGCACCTGGTCAGTTACCAAGTAGCTCAGTCTGGGACTGGGGGCCTTTTTGACGAGGGTGGAGGATTTGGTTCCTTCCAGGTTAGATGTGAGTGCATGTCATTCCGTCATGGTGAGAGGATTCAGTTCCTTCCATGGCCGATGTAAGTGCGGGCCATTCTTTCATGGTGAGAGGATTCAGTTCCTTCCATGTCAGATGTAAGGGCAGGCCATTCTATCATGGTGAGAGGATTCAGTTCCTTCCATGACAGATGTGAGTGCGGGGCCTTTGTGATGTGATTGTAGTTTACTACATGATCAGATGTGAGTGCTGGGCATGCCTTTCTGACAAGTAGGTCAGATGTAAGTGCTGGGCATGCCTTTCTGATGAGTAGGCAGATGTAAGTGCTGTGAAAAGACCTACCTGATGGCTAGGCCTACAACTAGCATGAAAGAAGGCTGGCTCTGTAGAAATTCCTATGATGAGATAGCACACACATGATGATGACCAGATGAGATCCGAATCGAGCTATGATCCAGATCCAGTTATGATGACTTCGAGAGATCCAGATTGAGTGATGATCTAGATCCAGCAGTGATGATCCAGATCGAGTGATGATCCAGATCCAGTCTAGTGATGATGATCCAGATCGAGAGATGATATAGATCTAGTGATGATGATCCAGATTGAGTGATGATCCAGATCTAGCAGTGATGATCCATATCGAGTATGATCCAGTGATGATGTTCCAGATCGAGTATGATCCAGTGACAATGTTCCAGATCGAGTATGATCCAGTGACGATGTTCTAGATCAAGTATGATCCAGTGACGATGATCCAGATGAAGATGACCTAAAGATGAATATGACTTGAAGATGAAGATGACGAGAAGTTGATGATGATTCAGATGATACAGAGAAGAAGACTTGTGCTAATAAATTGTGTCGAGAGAATACCTTCCTAGTTAAGAGGGAGTGTTGATGTAATTGTAACTTCGAAATGTATTCATCCGTATTTCTTATGTATTGTAATGTATTTGAGTCATGTCATACCCTGATGTTTATTCCAGGAAGTTTCTATAATAAGAAAGTCATGTCAAGTCATTGTGGGTAACCCTCCTATTGGTCAAGGGTTAAAGTCCCCACAGTTGTGGGGCCCTTGGGTTATTAGACTATCCTAGTGAAGTTGACCCTAGGTGAGTCATTATAAGTCGAGGAAATAGTCCCCACCATTTTGTTACCCTCCTATTGGTCGGAGGAGGCAAAGTCCCCACAAGTGGTGGGGCACTAGGGTTATTAGACACTCCTAGATATTTCGGCTCTAGTAGGTAATTCTTAAGTGAGGCCGACATGTTGGAGTGCACTTCAAGTGAACGAAAGAATATAAATAGAGAGTGAGCCTTTCTATTTATCTCACTTGCAACACTCACACTCACTCATTGGGGCACATGAGTGAGACAGGAGAATCTCTCTCAGTGTGAGAGAGAGAGACTGCTGCTGTCGGGAGATCATCTTACTATTTTTTGCTTTTATCTTTTGTGCCGATTCTATCTCTGAGGAAGTTGCAGGGTTTTCTCCTTTATGGTTTCCTTGAGGAAAACTCTTTGTGTCTCTTGTCTCTTGTGATGTGCTTATGTTTTATTGTTGTGCTTGTTATTCTCTAAGTTAAAAGATCCTAAGATCATAATGCTAGCTTGAATGATGAAAAACTAACACCAGATAGGGTTGATGCATCTGGATCAGATTTGAGTTGTTGTACCCAATTGTCAAAAACTTTCACATCAATATTTCCTTCAATATTCGGCATGTCTAGATTCATGTAATGTCCCCATTCAAATAATTGCATAGAAGGACAATTCCATCAATCCTACTAGTTCCCTAGGTTGGATGGATACATTTGGAATTTTAATAAGGGAGATAATAAATGATGTTCAAACATTAAAATGGAATAAATATTTAATAATGGATCTTATTAAATAAATACAATATAAAATTGAAGTGGCAATGGAGCATGAAGACACATGGAAATTATGGTGCCCACACAAGCTAGAATTTACGTGCCACATGGCATCCTCCTCTTCAATTTCGAATCCATGGGAAGCCTAATGTTCTTGGATGATTTATAAGGCTAATGCACTTGGCCATATTCCTCATAGGTCGAATTGTGAAGGAAATTTAACTTACATGGGAGAGGAAGAGTCAAATGGGAGCTTCTTGGACACTTGGGCTAGATTCCCTAACATCTATGACATCTATGACACCAATGAAGAAGATGCTATGACATTTATGACATATTGTAGACCTGAAGGCTGAAATATGGCCAGTCTAACATGTCAGATCAAAATATGGCATCCAATATGGTGCTCATGTGATTTGGGGAAGCTCAATGGGCTCCCACTCGAATTAGGGGAAGATAGAAGGCTAGGAAAGGGAGGACACATGGAAAATATTGATTACACACCCTAATTAGAATTGGCTTGATTTTGTGGATGGATTGGTAACCTTAGAAGGATAAGGATGTTATAAAATACAGGGATCAACCAAGAGAGGAGCTGTTGATCATTTGAGAAATTTGCATTAGTGAATTGAGAGAACTGGTGGATGACTAGTTTCTTACCTTATCCAATACGATGGTGAAAGATTCCCATCCAAGTTGTTGTTTGGAGAGGACACTTAGGTATTTAATGGATATTTAATGGAGTTTTTATTTTTAGGTGTAAGCTGTAGGGAAGCTCATGGTTCCTTATAGTGCAACAATTTCTCTCAACCATTTCTAGTTTTTATTGCATATTCTTGCTCATATAGGGATTGCGCTTTGGGTGAGCTATTGTACTCTTTGGAAGAGATTCTCCTGATACAATTATGATTGTAATAAGTTTAATATGCCATATTATTCATTCTCATAAAGTATTGGGTCTAAATATCCAAGGGTTGCATGTAAAAGTGACTATTAATGAGCAAACAATGCCCATTTCCCCACTATAATGATGTATTCGATGGTAATGTTGATTATTTCGAATGGAAGAATTTATATATGATATATTTATGATGAATGGAATGTAATTTATGATTATTACAAGTTTTTTGTTCAGAAATTAAGCATTTGAGGTCATTTTACTCAGTTTAATTGCATTTGGAGAAGATTTGGTGCCATTTCCCCAAGAGTCGAATTAGTGATTTTGTAGTTGTTTGGGAGAGGCTCATGACAGCCTGTATAAAATGAATAATGGTTCATATGAGACCTTAAAAATTTCACTTAAACATACTCTAACTCTATTCATAAATTCGAGTGGGTTTTGGAGCAATTGAGAACCCATTTCTGGCATTTACCCATGGGGAATTGGAACCCAATTTTCTTGTAAAGACTCCAACTTTGACCAGAATATTAAATAAGTTTGCATAAATAATTGTAGGGTCATAAATAATACTTGAACATAATATTCAAGTATTAATATCATTAATATAACTTCTCATAATATTTGGGAGCATTTGGGTCAATTTGGAGACCTAGACATCAAAACTAGTCAACGGTCAAAATATGAGAAAAGGTGAAAAATTGGTCATTTTAATAAAATTTCGAAAAAGGGACATTACAAGTGCTACCAGAGCATGGTATTGAAACCTGATGGTATTAAAAATTAGTTAAAGGAAGAATACACCACCCTTAGAACCTGAAGTTGAAGGTGTTTTTGTTGAAGAAGAAGATGTACATTATGTTGAAACTATGACTAACGAGGGGTATGGACTCCATGATGATAAGAATAAGGAGGAATATATTAAACTCATGAAACATATATTTGATGAAATAACAAAGAACATGATCCAACATCTTATGAAATGATTCGATTTTTTGGTTATCCAATTTGGAAGCAAAGGAGTAATAGGAGATAGCAGTAGTTCACAATCAGAAGAAAAGAAGACAATGGGTGAGCATATTTTGTCAAGAACAGGACCCCATAATAGAGCCCATGAATTTCATATCACACCAAGTCCTACTGCACCTAAATTTATTATACCCAAATAATATCCTAACATTCAACTTGAACTTGCTACAATGGCAAAAGAATGGGATAAATTAGATGAAGATTGTAATAAAAGTGTACCATTTGATCAATACTTTCTTGATGCAATTAAACTCAAAAAGAAGGAAGATAATAGGTCTTTATAACAAAACAAAGAATTAAATTGTGCCATTGGTAAAGTTATACTCCCTACTTTTGATGGTTCCTCTCAAAGTTCTACTAACAATTGGGTGCAAAAATTAGATGTGTATTTTCAGCTGAATCCAATGGTGGAAGAAGATGCCTTAAAAATGGCCATCTTGAACTTGGAAGGAGATGCCAATGAATGGTGGTTACATGGCCTAAAAAATTTGGTTCATGATTAGGTTAAAACATATGTATAATTTATTGACATGGTACTAGAGATATTTGAGCAAAAATATCCAGAATTGTCTTTCAAAGAATTCGCCCAATTGAAGCAAGTCGGGACCCCTACTGCTTATATGATGGAATTTCAAAAATTATCAGTCAAGGTGGTTGATGTGTCTATGGGAAGGTTATTATTTATTTTCACTGAAGGATTGTCTGAATCCTTAAAAATTTTGGTCAAATTCCACAAGCCCACTACATTAAAAGATGCAATGAGCTTGACTAGAGATCTCCAAAATGTGCTTCCTAGAACAAGATTTCCTCCCAAGCCTAACTTCAAATTTGAAAAAAAACCTTGGAAAAGAGATGCACCTGATAAGAAGCCTTTGCAAAGAGATTCAATTGAACAGAATAATATAGAAGGACTAAATAGGGATGAACTTTGAAGAAAAAAATTGTACTTCACATGCTTTCAACCATGGACATCGGGGCATAATTAATGCACTGAGTAAAATCTCAATACATAGGGTTATTTTATGATAATGATGAGTATGAAGGGGGTATGGATGAAGAAGGAAAAAATTCAGATCAAGAGGAGGAATATGATATAGCAGCTGAAGAATAAAGACAATAAGAAAATCAGCCTTCACCGGACAAAGCAAGAATGGCAGTACTTTCAACAATACCTCACTATAACACTATTCGATGCAAGATGGGTGTGGTACTAGGACAAAGAGATTCAGTTTTGGTAGATGGAGGAGCCAAACATAACTTCATTGATGCAAATATGGTGGAGAAAAGGAATATTCCTATTTAACCATTCGATGGCTTCACAGTTGTCATTCCCAGTCAAAACACAATGCAGTGCAAAACATGGGTTCCAAAGCTGCAAGTCATCATAGGTAACTATACTATTGTTGATAGTTTTTATGTGGTTGATGTTGCTGATACTAATGTGGTTTTGAGAGTACAATGTTTGTAATATATAGGGGAGCATACACTAAATTATCAAATTCCTAAGATGAAATTTCAATATTCAAAAGGTGTACTAAGAGTTGTGAGAGGGGAACACACTTACCCAAATCAAGTAGTGACTTGCAATAGTATGAGATCTATATTGAGTCATGGGGACATAGAATGGGCTGCTGAATTCCATATCACATCTCCTAAGACAAACATAAAGGTTTTTGAACACCCAAAGGAGATAGAGAAACTATTACAAAAGTATGGAAAAGTTTTTAGAGGTATTCCACATGGTAGACCACCTAATATTGGGGTTGAGCAAAACATTGTTTTGGAGGAGGGTACTCCACCCATTCAAATACCACCTTATAGAAATCCCAAGAAATTCAGAGATGATATTGAGAAGGAAATCCAAGAAATCTTAGAGTTGGTGCTCATTAGACCAAGATTTAGTACAAAAATTTTGTAAGAAGCACATGATTTCCCACTAGCTGGCCATCCGGGGATTTTCAAAACTTATAGGAAATTAAGGAAAATATTATTTTGGAAGAGGCTGAAGGAAGATGTTCATAAATATGTGAATGAATGTAAGGTATGTCAACAAAACAAATCATAACTTACATTCCCAGCTGGTTTATTGCAGCCATTGCACATTCCGGAGGAAAAATGGGACAATATCTCAATGGATTTCATCACCGGTTTGCCCAAGTCTGTGGGTAAGGATTGCATATATGTTGTAGTGGATAGATTGAAATTTTTTTCTCATTTCTTTGTTGTTACATTATATTTTAGTGTTGCACAAGTGGATGATGCCACATGGGAAGAGGAGAATATTTTGCAGTATCCAAATCTGAAATTTATTGTGGACAAGCAATCTGGGGTGGGGAGGACTGTAATGTCCCCATTCAAATAATTGCATAGCAGGACAATTCCATCAATCCTACCAGTTCCCTAGTTTGGATGGATGCATTTGGAATTTTAATAAGGGATCTAAAAAAAATGTTCAAACATTAGAATGGAATTAATATTTAATAATGGATATTATTAAATAAATACAAGAGAAAATTGAAGTGGCAATGGAGCATGGAGACACATGGATATTATGGGGCCCACACAAGCTAGAATTTCTGTGCCACATGGCATCCTCCTCTTGCAAATTTGAATCCATGGGAAGCCTAATGTTCTTGGCCGAGTTATAAGGATAATAAACTTGTACATATTCCTCATAGGTCGAATTGGGAAGGAAACATAATTTAGATGGGAGAGGAAGAGTCAAATGGGAGCTTCTTGGACACTTGTGCTAGATTTCCTAACATCTATGACATCTATGACACCAATGATGAAGACACGATGAAATTTATGACATATTGTAGAACTGAGGGATGGAATCTGACCATTTTGATATGTCAGGTCGAAATATGGAAACCAAGAGGGTAGTCATGTGATTTGGGGAAGCTTAATCGGTTCCCACTTGAATTGGGGGAAGATGGAAGGCTAGGAAAGGGAGGACACATGGCAAACCTTGATCACACGCCCTATTTCAATTTGGATTTAGTTTGTGGATGGATTGGTAACCTTATAAGTATAAGGATGTTTATAAAATATGGGGATCAACCAAGAGAGAAGATTTTGATCATCTGAGAAATTTGCATTTGTGAATTGAGAGAACTAGTGGATGACTAGTTTCTTGCCTTAGATAATTTCGAGGGTGAAAGATTCCCATCAAAGTTGATGTTTGGAGAGACAAATCAAGTATTTCATGGAGATTTAATGGATTTTTTATTTTCAGGTGTAATCTACAGGGAAGCTCGTGGTTCCTTCTAGTGCAACACTTTCTCTCAACCATTTCCAGTTTTTATTGCATATTCTTGCTCATGGAGGGATTGCGCTTTGGGTGAGATATTGTACTATTTGGGAGATCTTATGCTGATACATTTATAATTGTAATAAGTTTAATATACTCTTTCATTCATTCTTAGAAATTTTTAGGTCGAAATATCCAAGGGTTGAATGCAAAAGTGACTATTAATGAGCAGATAATGACCATTTCCCCACTATATTGATGATGCCATGGTAATGTTGATTATTTTGAATGGAAGAATGTCTATATGATATATTTATGATGAATGGAATTTCATGTATGAGTATTACAAGTTTATTTTTCAGAACGTAATCATTTGAGGTCATTTTACTCAGTTTAATTGCATTTGGAGAAGATTTGGTACCATTTCCGCAAGGGTCGAATTAGTGATTTTGTAGCTAGTTTGGGAGAGGGTCATAAAAGCATGTATAAACTGAATAATGATGCATATGAAAAATTTAAAAAGTACCTTAAACATCCTCTTCCTATGTTCATAAATTTTAGTGGTTTTAGGAGCATTTGGGAAGCCATTTCCAGTATTTACCCAAGGGGGATTGGAACCCAAATTTGCTAGTAAAGACTCTTACTTTGACTAGAATATTAAACAAGTTTGCAGAAGTAATTGGAGTGTAATAAATCATATTGAACATCATATTCAAGTCTTAATATCATTCATGCACCTTCTCTAAATATTTGGGAGAATTTGGGTCAATTTGGAGACCTAGACATCAAAACTAGTCAAAGGTCGAAATAGGAGGAAAAGTGAAAAATTGGTCATTTTAATAAAATTTCGAAAAGGGGACATTAAAATTCATTTTAACTTTGAAAGGGATGATTTTATTAGATTTAGGTCATGTTGAGGATTCTCGGAGTTCATAGTGATCGCATGAGAATCTCACTGAACTGGGTGAACATTTCGATTCGTTGGCGAGCCAGTGATTTTTCAATGAGTTGCTGTGTCTTGTCAGTTGCATGTCTATTATCTACTTATTCTGTCATATTTTCTCAAGTCAAAGGAAGTGTCTGCTTGGGTTTTTGGGTTTGTGAGGGATATGGGGTTTTTGGGTTTGTGAGGGATATGGGGTTTTTGGGTTCGTGAGCGATATTTTTTGAAGTCGAAGGAAGACAATATGCAAGAATTCGAACCAATTTATTACTTCTGTTCCATTAAAAGATGGAGGAATCAGATTTCTATTGATCAGAAAGATGATATATTAAATTAATGTACATGCTTATATATGATGCTGAGACACTTGGTTGAATACCCGCTACGTTCAGTTACAAAGAAGACGTTATAATGGTTTAGAATTTCAACTGTCGCAGATCATGTCGAGATGTTGTATGTCGAGGCGAACCTGTCGAATGAAAATGTCGAGGCATACCTATTGAAGGAGAACATGTCAAGGCGGACCTGTCAAAGGTGAACCTGTCGGTTGCTGGTTGGATCAACTGAGGAGTGGCCTGCTCAGGATAAAAATTCCTTCAATCAAGAGAATATGGTAGATGGAGACTCATATGCAGCATTGTTATAAACAAAAATGGCACTTCTCCATCCGATTACTGACATACAATATGTCGGGACACAAAAGGACAAATAGGATTGAAGTAAGCCAAAACACTATATATGTGCATGACCATTGATACATACAATCCTGACCATCTTAATATATTTTCATGTGGAGATTAGGGATGCACACGAGACTATTTGCATTGCAACCTGTGTGTCATACTCGACTATTTGTATTGCTACTCGCGTGTACCTTGAAAATGCGACTAGCCTTATATCAAGGAGCATGTCATACGCGCCTTTCCTATATACATACTCGCATGTACCTTAATTCAATGTTAAAAAATATAAATCATTATTAGTCGAGATCAGTTGAGGCTTAATCCATAACCATCTCAATTGTCTCAACCATCCTAACCTTCAAAACCACTCTATTTCCTCATGTATAAATAGAGGCCATGGGATGGGGATAATCAGTCATTCTAAGAAGAGAAAATTTATGCTGGTGGTATGTCTTCAGAAATATTGGAGCAACAAAACTCAGTGTTCTCAGTTTGCATAGGAGTCCTTGTTTCAGAAGTTGGGTTGTAATCTCACCATTATCTGTTTATTAATAAAGAAAGTTCTTCCTATCTTTGTGTTGTTGCATTCTTGTATATGATGAATAATGAATTGTTTTGATTATTTTGTTATGAATATGCATCTCACTAATCATTGATATATATACAATATATTGCTAGAAGAATTTGTATTTTGCAGGTGAATTGGAGAAGCCTTGGAAGCTTTGGAAGAGATTGAAAGAGGAGAAGACCAATCTTGGATAAACCGTTGGAAACTCAGTATGCCAAGCCTCCTTCCTATTCCTATTTCATTTTCTACATAAGCTAATTGTATGCAAGTGTCTTAGTAAGTTGGTAACCCCAGAGACCCTAGGTTACAAGGGTGCATTTTCCTAAACAACAAAACTGGTGACTCCGTTGGGGAGTCTAGCCTGCTATGGGTCCGTTCTTTAGGTTCCCTTACCAGCCTTTACTTCTTTTTTTTATTCTGGGTGTGGTTAGTCTTTTTTCCGTTGATTTATAGTTTGGATTGTTTAGAACCTTGTTGCTAGTCTTTTTCTTTGAAAAACATTTGGCAGCACACGCGTGTTGTCGGCTTAGACAGTCGTGTGTTTCAATGTGTACACGTTGGTTTCATTTTGGACAGTCATGTGTCATATGAGGGTTGTATGCATATACAGTTGCGTGTTTCCTGTAGCAGTCTTTTGGTTCACTAGGGTTTGCTTGTCCCTGTCATTTGGCCTTTTGATTGCTTGTGAGGATCCTGTTGTTGACATGAATCTGTGAGTCTAAGGTCTGTACTTCACATCGTTTACTTGATTTCTTCAAGTTCTTTAGCTTTTGTGTTTTATTTTATTTCATTGGTGAGTGTAGGTGGTCCTCCTGCTTGGTTTGTAAGGTTGAGTGCTTTTTTTATAGGTCATTGATCAAGTCCTTTGAATACTTTGTGCTTTGTACTGCTTATTGTAGTCCGAGTCCGTCACTTTTCTTTTATGGATCTAGTGAGATTTTGAGTTTGTTAGTTCCTCCAAGTCAGGGTTTATTCCAGTTTCTACCTTTTGGTTGAAGTGGGTTACTTTGGAATCTTTTTTCCTCATTTCACTGCTGTGTGTTTAGATTATTCAAATTTTCTCAAGTTTGCATTCATTTGCATTATAATTTTTGAAGTTGTTTGAAAAGAAAAGACAAAAATATTTTGCATTAAGTTTCATGTAGTATTTATTTTCGCTATTTTTCAAATAAAAATTCAAAAATTCTTAAACAGTCTTGTAAGTTTCTCATGCTTAGTTTTAAGTTCATTAAATTTCATTTAAAAGAAAAGAAAAATTGGCTTAGTTGTTGCAATTTGCTTTGAAAATTTACTTTTATGCACCATTTTTGCTTTCTTTTATTGAGTCTACAACGCCATACAAAGTTTCATGCCATTTGCCTATGACTAAGAATATACTACTAAAAAGAATGACATAATTAAAAATTATTAGTAAGTTTCTCTTTTTTTAGGTTCATACACCAACTAGCTTAGGCTAGACTTGTGGATTAGGGAGTTTAACTCTCGACAAGTATTTGATTCAGACGTAGCTGGTCAATCACTAGGTAAATCCTCCTCTATATTGAGTGTATTTGGGAAGCTCCTCTCACATAGGAGTTAAGCACGAGGCCGTGTGAGGACCTAGATTGAGGAGATAACCCTCTGATTCCTTGTTCGAGCGTAGATCAGGATTTTTACGCATCTGTGGACTTTTGTCAATACCACCTCTTGGGCTCTGTGCGGTGCCGGTGTTGAGAGGGTTTTGGGATTTTATACCCTGTCCATGCATATGAATTAGGTTTGTGACTGTCCCCCCATACTCTTAGTGTATCCTTTAGTCTCTTTGACATTAGGTTTCATACACAGGTATACCAGAAGGATATTTTTGGTCTATCTTGGATAGGCTTGGAAGGTAAACCCAATAGAAGGTGTGGGAGGGTGGTTGGGTGATTCCTCCTCTTGTGCCTAAGAACATCCACAAGGATACCAAGTAACCATCTATCAGCTTTCTTCTAGAAAGCATATCTTATACCTGTTTGTCTGTTTGGCTTTAGGAAATATTTTAGTGAGTGTTGTGTGGTTTGCTTGTATTTAGTCGGCCTTTAGGTGTGTGAAGAGTCAATATTTTAGCCATGGAGGACCAACCTCTCAGAAGGTCAAGAAGGTTGCAAAAAATTCCTCCAACTATTACAGTGGATCCTCCACTGCCCCCTTAAAGGCGAAGATTAGATACTGATGGTTCTTTTGAACCGGTAGGAGTAAGCGAAGTTCTAGGTGAACCAAAACTTAGGAATAATTAGGTTGATACAACTACAATAGAGATTGAAGACTTACACACTAACTAGTTTGCAAGGGACTTTAACCCCCCTCTTACTGACTTGAACGATCCCATGATCGTCCAAGTTCTCCCTTTTACTTCACCTGTGATTGGTGTTCCTATGAGTAGAGTTATGGATAACTCTGGAGAGGGTGTTTCTACCCCCACTTCAGCCATGTTGGATGGAGGAGTTCTAGCTCCCTCAGTTGGTACTCCTAGACCTAGTGCATTTATTGCACCTTTATCACGGAGTAGTAGAGTGGTCCAACCACTGGCTCCCTCCCATGTAGTAGATCCTTCTAGTGGGGTGGTCACTGGGATCCCCAATGCTCCTTTTGCTTCCCCTTCTTTCATGCACACTACTCAGAGTGGTCCTAGTGGATCCTCTTCATTTGTTCAAGGATTCCCATGGAATGGTGGGCACATTCCCCCATCTAATCCTTATGTAGGCCCTACACCTGCATATGTGGGGATGCAGTTTGGAAATACAAATGCTTTTGGCCAAGGTTTCCAGACCCCGATTTCGACCCCGTTTACGAGCTCTCCCTTTTATATTTTTAGTGGTGGGATACTTGCTTCGGTGTTTCAGACTCTAGTTTTGTCTGGAGGGGCTCAAACCAATTATACTGTACCACACACAAATAATCCACTAGATTATGGGTGGAATCCGTTTCAAATTAGTCCAACTACTTCACAACCGACGACTGTGGGAAACCACACCTTTATGTTTGGGAACTAGGGGGCAGGTCCTTCTACTTCCCAAACTCATTCTTTTCAGGCTCTGGTTAGGCCTAAAATTCTATTCCTGGCAACGTTAAACTTGCCATATTTTTCTAAGCTGATGAATGACTCAGTGAAACATAGTGCCACCATGGCCACCTGTTCCAAACAAGTTACCCTCAGACATTCCCAAGTTTGAGGGAAAAAATAGTGAAGATCCAGGTGCCCATATCACCACTTTTCATTTATGGTGCTCTTCCAACTCACTGAACGATGACACCATTCGGTTGAGGTTGTTCTAAAGAACTTTGACTAGTGTTGCAGCAAAGTGGTATATTGAATTGCCTTCTACTGCATTTGACAGTTTTTGGGACTTATAAAATGTGTTCTTGAACCACTTCCAGCTTCCTGTCCAGTATGATGTCGACATAGATCTATTGTGTACCTTTCAGAAAGACAAATATACACACATATCGGATCATATCCAAGAGTGGTGAAGACAGAAGAGGCTTATAAAATACACCATCCCCCCCTAGTTCTTGTTAGAGTGGTTCCTTAAATATTTTTTTCCTTATATATCTAAGGATGTATCCACTTCGGGGGTGACCACTAAAGAAGAGGCCATCCTCAGGGCCCAACAGAAGGATTGTATATATGCTCAATCTGGGATATTATATGAAATCATACTTGAGGCACCAAGGTCTCCCCATAGTGTCGAGAAACCCAAGCCTAGACCCCATGCCGATGGCGTGGTTAGTTCAGTTATTTCTCCCACTAGAGAGCCATTGGCCAAGAAAATCCATGAGTTGTCTGTCAAGCAGTCTATAGTGGAGACAACAAATGCTGCCCCCTCACCCCAAAATGAAAATTGTTTTGCACAATACTCCCAAAAGGGAAATCAACATCCTAGTGGGAAAAAGAATAAAGGGAAGAAAGGTGAGGGAAATCAAAACAAGCCTAAACCCACGAATAACGCTGATGGGGGAAAGAAGGATAAGAAGAAGGTGAAATTTCCTTGTAAGTTGTGCTTCAGAGATAACTTAACTCATGAATGCCCTCTCATTGACCAAGCCTGGAAGTTGCTTAAGAACCAACAACTAGCTGTCCTGAAGGATCCATTTTCCCAAGGACAAAATGAAGCTTCTGTTTCTATTGTAGCTGGGGGCACTCCTGGTGCCCCTCCCAACCAAAACCATATGAACATGGTACGATATAGTACCTTTCTCCAGATAAGAAATAAAAATTATGAGATAGAGGCTCCTGAGAAGGGTAAGTATGTTGGTGAAACCTCTAACCCTCTCACAATCAAGAAACATGTTGATCCAATGCCAAAAATACCGAAAGGTATCTTTAAAAAGGCATTTCACATCCCAAATTCTAGGGCTACTTTTAACTACTCTGTGGTTGAATATTTGGCCCAAACCCCTTGTGTGATGTCTGCATTAGAAGTGCTTCAGAGTTGTCCCACTCAGCAGGATGCCCTTTTAGTAGATTTAGGTAGCATGGATACTTCGAGTTTGATGGAAAAGTTGAATCTATCATACGTTAAGATGCGCCTACTGTTTCATGTGTCCTTGTCAGTAGATGTCATTCATGGTGGTAATACCATTGGGTGTACAGTTGTTGATGAGGGTGCTTCCACATGTGTTATCTCTCTTTCTTGCTGGAAATATTTAGGTTCCCCAGAACTAGTTGCGTCGAACACCTTTCTTACTGATTTTGACGAGAGGTATTTCCACCTCCATGGTATCCTACCAGATTTTGAGATTAAGTTGGTAGGGAAAGCAGTGTCTGTTGAAGTAGAGGTGATTGATGCTCCATTGGACTATAACTTGCTTTTGGGGAGAAACTGGATTTACGCTATGTGTGCAACTATCTCGGCTGTTCTTCGATTAGTGGTTTTTCCACATGAAGGAAAGTTAGTTACTATTGACCAACTTGATTTTGCTTGAAGAGGCCATTTGGAAATGAATGAGTCCACTGCACCTTTGGTTGATTAGGTCAAACTGGATATGAAGAGCTTGGGGGCTTGAATGTATTCATCGTTAATGGGCACATTTGATATCCCAGCCCCAATACATTATCTAGGTTCTACAAGTGCGGGTAAATCTATCACGATGGTTGTAGATAGAACTGATTCTTGGGTCCTTCTTACCTGTCATGGACCTCAGGTGCTCTTATCTACAGTGGAAGTGGCTTACCAGGCTATCGTTAACACCACTGCTGATCCGATATCGACTCCTCCTATAGTATTGGAGGAGTTGGAGGAAGCTTACCTGTCTTTTTGGGAAGAGAATTATTTATATTCAATGACTTCTTAGACATAGTTTTTCCTTTGGATGAAGCCATTTTGGAAGCCATGAGTAGGCGAGACAAGATCTACAAATATCTTCACCATATATCCTACTTCCTTCCAGAGCTGAGTAGAATTGAAAACCAGGAGTTCCATGTGAGTCTGGAAGATGATCTTGATCTACCGATTAATCCCTTGCTAAGGGAGGGTATTTTTTCAGAGGGGAATATGGAAAATATTTATGTTACCATTCCCATCAACATATCTGCAAACCCTGACATCGTCGAAAATGTACGTATCGGTGCAAAATTGTCTTTGAAGGAGATTGCTATATATAGTGCCTTAGTTAAGGAGTTTTGTGACGTGTTTTCCTGGTCATATGAGAAGATGCCAGAATTGATCCATCAATTGTTGAACATGAAATATGAACCTATCTTGATGCTAAACTAGTTCAAAAAAAGCTTAGACCTGTTAACCCGCATAAGGCGGCAGTGGTTAAGGCTGAAGTGGAAAAATTGTTGAAAGCTGGTTTCATCTACGTGATTGCTATGACGAAATGGGCATCCAATCCCGTTCCCATTGATAAGAAGAAAGGGACGATACACGTATGTACATATTTTCATGAATTGAACAAGGCATGTCCTAAGGACAATTAACCCACACCTTTTATAGATCAAATAATTGATGCTTGTGTAGGAAGTGAATTTTTTTCATTTACGAATGGTTTTTCTGGGTACAATAAAATCTAAATTAAGCCAGAAGACCAACATAAAACGGATTTTATTTGTTCATGGGGTACTTACAGGTACAAAAAAATGCCTTTTGGATTGAAAAATGTAGGGCCCACCTTTCAGTGGGCAATGAATTTTTCCTTCCATGACATTAAGAACATTGTCAAGTCGTACCTAGGTGATTTTCCTACTCATTCTCATAAGAGGATCGATCATCCATATCACCTTCGCTTAATTTTTGAACGATGTAGACATTAAAAAATACGCTTGAATCCCCACAACTGTTCTTTTTGTGTTGAGTCAGGACGGCTACTCGGGTTCATCGTATCAAACAAAGGTATTCAGGTGGATCCTTTGAAAGTACAAGCCATTGTAAATCTTCCTCCCCCTCGTTCTATCAGGAAACTTCAAATCATGCAAGGAAAGTCTAAGTTCCTTCAACGTTTTATCATTAACTATGCCAAGATCACTAAGGGTTTCATGCGCCTATTGAATCATGACACTCCATTTGTATGGGATGAAACTAGACAACTTTCTTTTGAGGCATTAAAGAAAGATTTGTTGTCGGCTCCTTTGTTATGCCTGCTGGATTACTCTCTAGATTTTATATTGTATCTGGCTGCATCAGAATCGACCATTTGGGTAGTATTGGTCCAGGAAGATGACAAGCTCCAAGAGCATGTTGTGTATTTCCTTAGTCGTGCATTGGTTGGTCCTGAAATTCGATACTCCCACATTGAGAAGTTGGCTTTAGCAGTCGTTTATGTTGTGCAGAGGTTATGTCACTACATCCTACTGAGGACCACTACAGTAGTGGAATATGTTAATCCCTTTTAGTATGTTTTGTCTTGATGCACAATTAGGGGAAAATTAAATAAATGGATAGTCATTGTCCAAGATTTTTACTTGGATTTTCAGTCTGCCAAATCTAAAAATTCCTTAGTTTTTGCAGAGATTATTGCAGAATTTCCGATAGAAGAGAATGTAGTGGTTGACAAAGACTCATTCCTAGATGAGTACATTTTTCTGATTTCAACCTCTGATCCTTGGTACGAAGATATACTTATCTATCTCCATACTTTGAAGTGTCCTACATCCTTCTCAAGGGAAGAGCGACGTAAACTGTGCATACATGCAAAAAACTACCTTATCATCAAGGATACTTTGTACCATAGAGGGGTAGACTCTGTTTTACGTCGGTGCCTCATCCACGAGGAGGCCGAGCATGTCCTAAATGATTCCCATAGTGGAGCATGCAGGGGGAATTTATCTAGGTTAGCAATGACCCAAAATATTTTACGTGTTGGTTATTTCTAGCCGACGATCTTTAAGGGTTGTGTGGAGGCTATGAAGCGCTGTCATCCATGTCAACTCTACACTAGGAAAATGCAATTACATCCTTCTCCTTTGTTTCCCATCATCATGGTGGACCCATTCACTAAGTGGGGGGTGGATTACGTGACATGCAACCCCATTTTGGTTGGGGGGCACAAATATATCATTTTCGTTGTTGATTACTTCACCAAGTGGGCAGAGGCAATGCCTACATTCAGAGCTAATGGTGAAACTACATCTTTCTTCGTATTCAACCAGATCATTACTCGCTTCAGAATTCCAAAGGAGATTGTCACTGACCATGGCATTCATTTCGAAAATAGCATGATGACCTAATTGGATACTATGCTAGGGTTCAAAGCAAGATCAGTTGTCTTCCTTCTACCTACAAGTGAATTGTCAATTCGAGAAAGTCAATAAGACCTTGAAGATTGTTCTTAAGTGTACTATTAACAAAACCCGGTCAAATTGGCACATTATGTTGTATTCTGCACTTTGGACATACCAGACTAATGTTAAGACTGCCACAAGGTTTTCACCTTTCCAACTCGTTCACGAGGTGGAAGCAGTCACTTCGGTTGAGTGTGAAATTCCATCACTTAAAATTGCCATTGATGTACTCCCTAACACAAATGAATTAGAAGAACGTTTGCTACACTTAGAAAATCTAGATGAATGACATAGAGATGCGTTAATGGAAAACGAAGCTTATAAGAATAGGGTTAAAAACCAATACGATAAATCGGTCAAGCCTAGAATTTTTTTGAAAGGGGAAATTGTCTTGCTTTGGGATCAGGACAAAGAACCCCTAGGGATGGGAAAGTTCAAGTCCATGTTGTTAGGACCCTACATCATGTTGAAGGTCTTGAAAAAAGGGGCATATGAGTTAACTGATTTTGATGGAAATAAGCTGCCTGAGCCTAGAAATGGGCTCTACCTGAAGAAGTACTATGCTTAGGCTCAGTGCTTTTTCTTGTATTTTTATTGTATGTAATTTTATGTACAATAGTTAGCTGGTTAGTGTTCTTATACCATATGTTGATTGTTATAGATGTCATCTGAGTGGTTCGTAGGTTTCATGGATGGCGCTAGTCGTCATACTTGTAACACGGCTTCATCCGCATGGGTCATATATTCACCCTCAAGACAACTAGTTGCCTCTGGAGGCGCTTGTCTAGATCCTTCTACCAATAATGTGGCCGAGTACAGGGATGTTATTGAGTTGTTATGGGATGCCTTGTCACGTGGCATCACCCAGTTGGAAGTCAGACTTGACTCTCAATCAATGGTTTCCCATCTCAATGGAGCTTATCAAGTGCAAAGCCCTACCTTGTTACGTCAATTTTTGCAGGTTAGATTACTTGAAAGAAATTTCAATTATATCTCATTTAATCACATTCCATGTAATGAAAATACATTAACTGATGCATATGCGAACTATATTCTAGTTTGGAATATAAAACACATTTTGTAAAATATACACAACAGATACATTTGGAACACATGTAAATAACCAGGAAATATATATATATATATATATATATATATATATATATATCTGTGTGTGTGTGTTTGTGTGTGTGTGTGTGTGTGTGTGTGAAAATCTGTCCATAGATAGGTCAAGTTTTGATCCTAAGATCCAGTCACAACTATATAAATATACAAAAAATTTGGATTGCAATCCATAGAATGCCTATAGATCTAGGCCTGATCACTCGCATCACTAGCATCATCATCATCGTCAGCTTCTTTAGCTACAGCAGCCTCTTCGACTTCTATGTAAACTAAGACAGCCCTGGCTACCCTCCTCATGAGGCGTATCCAGATAGGTGGAATTACTACTACAAATTCTTGCATAACAGTAGGAATCTGCTCAATCCGTATAGTTGGAACTATTTGGGTCAGCCTAGCCAGATTTCCCTCAAGTAGTCTCAGTAAACCCTAGTCTCCACTTGGTACAGTATACACATACATTCCGGTGTTCCCATCGGGGCGTATAGGTCCAACATATGCATTTAAAAAAAATTAAAATGGATTAAAAACTCTTATACATACGTATATAACTTTATGATAAAAATTCATAAAAATTTAAAAAACATGTCACCACCCCTACGAGACAACCATGTGATGAAATACATGTCTTCTACAGCTATCTCCAATATCTCACCTTGAATATCAAAAGCTCCGAGGTCATAATCCCAACAGCTTATAAAATGTTCAAGCAAGCGAACGTTGGCTTGCATTGGAGAAGTGCAGAAGAACTTTAGTAGCCCACTTTTTCGTAGTGCATGCACAATGGGGGCATCACAGAGGGAATCTCGGTGCATATCCTCATGTTCTTGTTCCCTCTATGCTAAAACCATGATTGAACCTGCCCAATTGACCACCATTAAGCATTAGAATCTATCAAATTCCTTTAATTTTGGCCATGTTTTAAATTTTTCTATGTTACGTAGTACACATGACTATCTTTTAGACAGGTCACGTGTCACACATGAGTTTCCTTTGTGCAGGTCACATGTACAATGTGTGTATGCGACTGTATAAGTCAACTATTGGTGTGTACTGTGCAACCTCCCTAAGGAAGGCCCAAAACATTAAAAATTTGCATAAAATTGAATTTTAGAATGGTTGGAATGAAAGAGAAGGGAAAGCTAGCTAACGTGACACTTGCGGAGTTTGAGATCGTCCACTGGTTTCTCCTCGGTGAGAAATCCAATTCAGAGGTGAAATATTGCCAAATTGGGTAAAAATGTCAAATGGTATTTTTTAATTCTATTTTAGAATTATATATAGAAACTTTTTTCAATTTTTGGGTTTCTAGCCTATAGTTTGAAAATTATTTTTATAATTGAACTAATACCATGTCCTTTTTCCTAATGCAACAGGTTCGAATTCTTTCAAAATTTGATATTGACTCATATAGGGTAGGATTTGGGTCTTTCATATCTCATTATGCATCTATACATTATTCGTTTTTAACCCCAGGATTACCTCTTTGACCATAGACTATGGTGTTTAACCATTTTTACCTCGTCTACATCATTGTTCTTCCGTGGATAGGGCCTCCTTTCCATGAGTACCCTAGTTTAGATTACTTTGTTGTCTTTTGGTACTCATGCTGCATTTGTCACAGGTTTTGGGGAGCCTTCTGAGCTATTTTTCATGATAAATTGAGCCTCATTATTGGTTTTTTTTTACAAGCTCTCCCTTTTATAAAGCTCCCCACCCTTACGGAGTTTCTTTGGCCCAGGTATGACTCCTCAAAACAGACTTGACTGCAGAGTAAACTTGTTTGTTTAGGATTGTTAAGATTATGTGAATGGGCATCCACATTGATGGTAAGTTATTGCTTTTCTGAACCATGTGGAATAATACGAAAAAGGAACAATCTCTTTTCTTTAGAATTGAGAAGATTATTTTTAAGCATAGGTTTATCACTTTTCCAGACCCGAGGGACTAAATTTACGGAAAAGGAACCCCCGGCATGAGCTTAGTTTTCTCTTTTTCATGCTCTGGACCTAAACATGAAAAAGATTCTGAGCATACTTTATGTCTTTGTCATGCTCATTAAACCCTAAATAACAAAGCATTGAGTTTTCTATTGTAAGCCCCCTTTCCTCATAATCAAATGGATCTTTCCGAGTGATATTTCCTTCCTTCACACTTGTAAAACTCGGGCTATATGTTGCTTTTGAAGGGGAGTTGGGTAGGTGGTAATTTAACCTTTTTCAAACCTTCTTGACTAACTATGAAAAAGGTGTTCCTTACTTCTTCAGAATCTAAGAGAGTTCTTCTGTGGATTTTTTTATACTTTTTCGGCCTCATTAGACTAAATTGTATGAAAAAGCACCCCCCTGGAGTCTTCTTCGGAGTTTTCGGAATCCCAAAATATGAAAACACCAACAAGCATGTACTAGTTTCGGCTCGTAAAATCCATGTATAAGTAGCATTATCAAGCATTATTCTCTCCCCTCTTCAAGCTTGTCAAAAATGAAGAGAGACCTGAGTTGAATTTCCTGGACTCGTTAAAACTTAACAGGAAAGATAAGGAAGAATTACTCTCTTTGGGTTATAAACAGTGGTAGCATGTCGTCCTTGAACATAGAACTCTCTGAACTTTTCGATACTCATGTTTCAGTTTACAGTTTCATCTCAGCTATTACTTCGAGTTTCTTACTCCTCCACTTGTCCTTTATACAAGGGGAATATGATCATGTGTCCTACATGACAGATAATTTTAGTTGTCCTATATGCAAGTTAAAATATGCCTTGGGTCATCTTTGTGTCGTGCTCACTGTTCAAGGATCTATGCCTTCATCTAATTATTATACTGATTCCATCATTATCCTATTTGAGTATTACTTGTGTCTACCTTCCCTTATCCATTTCCTAGTCACTCTTGTGATCTGTTGGAGGATCCATTGGCTTCCTCATCACAATATGGTTTCTCATCAATACTTCCTAAAGATGAAGATCTAGAGCTTTGAGGATGGTTTCTTAGGATTCACTATCATTATTGTTGAACTTCTTTTCTTCTGTTGTCAGTTTCACTCATTATCTGACATTTTGTTGAGTTCTTTCCATGTTCGATTTCAACACATCTATTCACATGGTAAGGATTGTACTGGTTCCTTTGGATTTTGATGAAGACCTTAGGTTCACATCTATAACCTAAGTTGTGCAAGAAGATGCTATGTTCAGTTACATAGCTTTCAAATTTTGAAGACTCACCATTATATATCATGGATTCGATCCACATTTTGTAATATATTTGGTCTTGTACTCGTATCACATGATGTAATCAAATATTGTAAAGGGGCTAGTGATCCATTATATTGAACATGGCATCATTGATATGATTTTGTATATGACATTGATATGTATTTATTTTAGGTACTTCCTATGCTGCCTTGGACACTTGAGTTCTCCAAGATTAAAATATTGTAATGTATTTCGGCCATCACTTCCCTCTGACCTCATGCATTAGGGGGCATTTGTTATCAACCAAAATGGCACTTCTTCATGTGAGTACTGGCATCCAATATGTCGGGACAAAAAAGGACAAATAGGATTGAAGTAATCCAAAACAATATAGATGTGCATGACCATTGATACATAAACTCCTTACCAGCTTAATATATTTTCATGTGGAGATTAGGGATGCACACGTGACTATTTGCATTGTACCCGCATGTCATACACAACTATTTGTATTGCAACCCGCGTGTACCTTGAACATGCGGTTTGCCTTAAATCAAGGAGCATGTCATACCCGCCTTTCCTATATACATACTCGCGTGTACCTTAATTCAATGTTAAAAAATATAAATCATGATTGGTTGAGATCAATTGAGCCTTAATCCATAACTATCTCAACTGTCTCAAGCATCCTAACCTTTAAAACCACTCTATTTCCTCATGTATAGATAGAGGCCATGGGATGGGGATAATCAATGATTCTAAGAAGAGCAAAGTTATGCTGGTGGTATGCCTTCAGACATCTTGGAGCAACAGAACTCAGTGTTCTCGGTTTGAAGAGGAGTCCTTGTTTCAGAAGTTGGGTTGTAATCTCACCATTCTATGTTTATTAATAAAGAAAGTTCTTCTTCCAATATTTGTGTTGTTTCATTCTTGTATATGATGAATAATGATTTGTTTTGATTATTTTATTATGAATATGCATCTCATTAACCATTGATATATATATATATATATATACAAGATATTTCTAGAAGAATTTGTATTTTACAGGTGAATTGGAGAAGCCCTGGAAGTCTTGGAAGAGATTGAAAGAGGAGAAGACCAAGCTTGGATCAATCATCATAAAACGGGTATGCCAAGCCTCCTTCCTATTCCTATTTAATTTTCAACATAATCTGATTGTCTTCAAGTGTCTTAGTAAGTTGGTAAGCCCAGAGACCCTAGGTTACAATGGTGCATTGTCCTGAACAACAAGCATATAATTAACATGAAAACTAGGACAACTTTGTGACACAAGAGGCATCAATAGAGGCTCCATAGGGAATGGAAGCATAACCAATCGACGGAGAAACTCAGAGAAATGAGTACAACTCCTAAATTCATACTAGCAATCCAACGAATGGATGCAAGATATAGTTCTCTATTCGAAGGAGACACAACACGACAACTTCCAGAGTAATATCATTTCCCATCTGAGTTTTTATGATTTTTTTTGAATTTTTCATACTGGAAATCTTGGAAAAGAATAAAATTTCTTATAGTACAAAACTAGGAGGAAACGAGTGTCACGGGAAAGAAAACTAGTTCCAAGCAGTGGAACATACCTAAGCTCAATTCAAGGAAGCATGTGCAGGATAAGGACACCCGGGGGGGGTGTTTCCTCTGGGTACGGGGTGATCAAACTGCAAAAGATATATGGAAGGCTCTTCTTGGCTAGGATTGAGACAAGCTCATGCTACGATAAGAGGACACATGAAATTAAATTACAAATTGATATAAAAGGGAGTCCCTGTGGGAGATGGTCAACATATAGTTCAAGAACGAATATGAGGTTCTTTCTCAAAGACATGGCAGGACTACAAGGGCCTCCCAAACCAAAGGGAGGATTCTCAGCATGGGTACCAAATGGAAAATAGGATATATCTAGGGAACCCATGTGTAGGAAGGCCTTACGTAATGCTACTTATAGTAGAAGTGTGTAGGTTTTGTAACATTACAAAGTGGGTTCCTACCTATAGTTGAGGCGACATGGTCATAGGACAATGCATGATGCATGTAGAAAAGTGACTCTATCCTATATGCCACTTCAAATTTGTACATGTTATAGACATAAACTGGTCAATACCTCAGAGAGAGTGTACAAAAAAGGGACCCTACACAACAAAAATAGTCCAAAATAGTTGGAAATAATCAGTAAAGAGTCCAAACTATAGGATATAGGGAGGATTGATGATGAGAAGACCATCTGAAGGAATGAGTGCAATGGACGATGGGACACAAGTAGGAATGTAAGTTGTAGACCCAACATTCATGTATCCACTACCACCCCTGTGAGAATAAACACTAGTGTTAATACCGGTTGAAGGAAGTGAAAATCGTCCACAAATGGACTAGAGGGTGGAATAATACCACTCCTGAATCTATGAGCAAGTTAAGGGGCTGTGGTGCCCCCCTGATCCAACACCAGGATCTGCACTAGGGTCTAAAGCGGGTGATGGGATACTAATAGTGATGTTAGGCATATTGACCATAAAAGGACATGAACTCAAGAGAACATAAACATACTCAAGTAATCGTGATCCCAAAATTCAACTAGCGCATAAAGAGCACACCCCTAAGTAAAGATAAGGCAGTTCCAAACAAGCCAAGAGGGAGGATAAGTGAGCTCCCAAATGCAGCAGGTATGTCTTTCCTAGGAGAGGCCTGAGATTCCCATACACTACAAGTGTGTGGAAATTGAACCCAGGTGTTAGAACAATTGCACTCACAAAAATTGCTAATCAAACATGCAAATTACACACAAAGGAGATTGAATATGGAGCAGAACACTAATATGTATTGAATAAGTGTACAATAGACAACCTTGTGAAGTCATAGGCTACCACAATAAATAATTACATGAGATAATCGAATGCATTGGTATTCCATTCGAATTAGTCAAAAGTAGTCTTACTAAATCTAGTCAAATCCCCCATAGGTGCATAAAGCAGTTTCCAAATCTGCCTACGAGCTCATGAATTAGAAAAATCAATTAGGCAAGCTAATAGGTGATGGAAGGACAACTCATACATTCTTTTATTAAGATAAAAGAGTGGAGGATGATGAGGGAAAAAAACAAGTCAACTTCACCTAGTCATACTTTCCCTTTTTCCATAAAACTCAGTAAAAGCAGGAAATAAGGAAGAAAAAGAAGATATGCACCAGGGAGGTTCAGGAATAAATCAGAATTGATTCCAAGAGTTTTCCCAAGTGCTCCATGACTCAGTTTTATCAATTTTGACCATCTTGGACATGTGGAGGACAACTTGCATAGAGTGGAATATGGAAAGTAGGCAAATAAGACAAAAATGGATTAATTAATGTCTAAGTTAGCTAACTATTGGTTGATTATTCTAACACCCCCCGTTAAGCCTAAATTATGAGTAAAATATCAGAAAACTATAGGGCCTAGCAACAAGGCTTAGTCACCCTTTACATACTGCATGTCCATTTAAACAAGGAAAGAGGCAAAAACCCAGTGGGAAAAATACTCCCTTAAACATGGACAGTAAAACAAAATTTGAAAATCTTGTCATCAATCATGCTTCACAGCATGATCAGCAATCCCTAGCAATGATTTGAGATTTCTGAATGTCTTCTCACAAAAAACTTTGGTGAAGATGTCTGCTACTTGTTCTGAAGATGCACAGAAGAGCAGGTGAATGGTGCCATCATGCACAAGCTGTTTGATGTAGTGCATATGGATCTCAATGTGTTTGGTTCTCTATCTATAAACTGGATCATTTCAGATTTGAATCGTACTCTGATGATCACAATAGATAGTAGTTGAGTATTCTGATTCAAAGCCACAATCACCAAGTAACCCCTGCAACCGTAAACATTGAGTTGCTACATTTACCAGCTGATTGGTCCTTCATCAAGCATGAACACATATCCTGATGTTGAATTTCGATCTGTGTTGTCACATGCCCAATCACTGTCAGTAAACCCAAACAAATCAAGATCATATTTAGCTTTGTAGAAGATCCCATGAGTCCTTGTTCCCTGAACAAAGTTAAGGATCCTTTTGGCTTCTCTCCAATGGATCTCATGAGGCTGAGCCATGTATATTGAAGCCACACTTACTGCATAAGAAATATCAGGTCGAGTATGTGTAAGGTACATCAAACACCCAATCAGTTGCCTATACATTGTATTATTTACCATAGGAGAAGAACCCGCTTCTTCAAGCTTAACTCCTGAAAGGAAGGGAGTCTTGCTTGGCTTGCAATATTCCATGTTGAACTTGTTCAGCAAATCGAAAGCATACTTGGACTGATGTGATTTTATTCCATGTTTTGTTTGAGCAATCTCGAGACCCAAGAACTGGCTCAATAACCCCAAATCAGTCATAGAAAATGCATGGTTCATTGCATCCTTCAAGGAGGCAATTTCATTCTTTGAGATTCCTGTAATCAGAAGGTCATCCACATACAAGATAATAATCATCAAAGAACCATGAATCAGCTTCAAATAAACATTAGGATCAGACTTGGATCGAACAAAACTCAATGACAGTAGAAAGCCATCAATCTTGGCATACCAAGCCTTGGGGGCTTGCTTAAGCCCATACAATGATTTCTTTAGCATGCACACAAGAGATGGATTAGTAACAAATCCTTGAGGCTGCTGCATGTAAATCTCTTTAGTAAGATCTCCATTTAGGAAAGCACACTTCTCATCCATGTGATATACCTCCCACTGCTTCAAAGTTGCAATGGCTAAGGCTAGCCTGATGGAGTCCATCTTTGCCACTGATGCAAAGGTCTCATTGTAGTCTATACCATGTACCTGTGAGTAGCCCTTGGCTACCAATCTTTCCTTATATTTTGAAGGTGAACCAACAGCAGCAAAATTAGTTTTGAAAACCCACTTACATTGAACTAGCTTCCTCCCTGGGGCAAGATCAACCAACTCCCAAGTGTTGTTCTTCTCGAGTGAGCTGAATTCTTCTTTCATGGCTGTTCACCATCTTGGATCATGTGCTGCATATTCATATGTATGTGGGTCTGATTCAACCATCAGATAGCATTTCTCTGCAAACAAAGGGTCTTTCATACACAGGGAACTCTCGAATTGAGATCTAGTCCTCCTAGAATCACTAGGATTACCAGCTAGTTCCCCAGCTGCATGAATGGTCTTTGCTGCCCATTTTGGTCTTGTAGGACTGTTAAGATATGCAATTAAATCATCATTACTAGACATATCAGAATCAGAAAACTCATTTATCTCTTCACTTACATTCAGTGGTTCTGGTGGTGAAGAAGACTCTCCAACTTCAACTGCTACTAAAGGCTCTTCTTGGAACTGAACACTCCTTTCAAAGAAGGCTTTGTTTGTGCTGAAATTGATTAGCTTGTACCCTTTTGAATATTCATAGTACCCAACAAATAGACACTCTTGGCTTTGGGGCTGCAAAGCCTTCCTCTTTTCTGTTGGAATTCTAGCCCAAGCCCTTGAGCCAAAAATCTTGAAATGGGTCAGATCTGGCTTGTGCCCACTCCATGCTTCAAAAGGAGTCATGCCATCAAGCTGTTTATGAGGCACCCTATTCTAGAAATAGGATGCACAGTTTATAGCTTCGGCCCAAAAATTTGGTGGCAAAGTCTTAGCCTCCATCATGTAGGTGTCCATCTCTTTCAGTGATCTGTTCTTTCTCTCAGCAACACCATTCTGCTGTGGTGTGTAAGGGATTGAATGCTACATCTGAAAACTTGCATCTGCACAATATTGAATGATCTCAGACTTGACATACTCACCACCATTTTCAGATCTGAGGATCTTGAGTTTCCTCCCATACTGGTTTTCAATCAAAGCCTTAAAGACTTTGAAGAGGCCAAAAACTTCAGACTTGTGTTTCAGGAAGTAAACCCAACAGTACCTGGAAAATTCATCTATGCATGTCAGTGCATATTTGGCCTGACTCATTGACATATAAGGAAATGGGCTAACAACATCACTGTGGATCAACTCAAGAGGTGCAGAGGTTCTCTCATGACTAGCTTTCTCAAATTTATGCTCTGGGTGTTTTCCTAAGATACAACCTTGACAAACTCCTTTGGAAAACTTAATCTTTGGTAACCCTATGACCATTTCTTTTTCACTAAGATCAGAAAGATACTTATAGTTAATATGGCCAAATATTTCATGCCAAATCTTGCTTGTCTCATTAGCATGAATCAGAAGAGCAGAGGGATTTGAGTATGGTAGAAAATGTGAAAACATGTATACCTTCGAAGTGTGATTTGCAATTCCTTTTGCAATGACTTTACCACTTGAGATCTCTGTGATCTCAACTTCATCAGGGGAGAATATGACCTTCTTTGGAGACCCTGTGTAGGTCATCTGATACACTGACAAGAGGTTAGAGGCAAGACCTAGAACATACAATACATTGCTGAACTTGCCATGGTTAAGATCAATCCTCCCTTTGCCCAAACTTTCAGTGAGCGAGTCATCTCCCAGTACTATTGGTGGACCTTTCAACATGTCAAGAGAGATGAATGCCTCCTTGGTCAAAACTAGATGTCTTGAAGCTATAGAATCTATGATGAAACTAGGTGAGCTTGATGTGCCAGCAACCAATGCATGAACTCTCTGTCTATCTTCTGAATTTGATCCTCCTTGCCTCTTCTTTGAGCTATCAGGAAGGGAGATGTTATTCTTCTCCAGGAGTTGGGTCAGCATGTCAATTTTATTCTTCATGCAAGAGCTTTTAGGATGATTTGCCTTACTGCATTATGCGCATTTGCTCATTTCTCCTTTGTTCTTCTTCTTCTAGGGGTTCTTCTTAGAACCTTGGGGCTCCTCTGGAGACTTGTTCTTGTCTCTCTTTTTCTTAGGTGGCTTCTTAGCTTTCTTCTTGCCTTTTGAATCCACCCTTGAATCTCCAGCAACCAGAGCTTGGTCTTTGAAAGGTTTGATGGTGCCCATCATCACCAGTTTATTTTGTTCTTGTGTGAGGGATTCCATGAACTCTGCAAGTTTAGGCATCTTCCAAGATCGAGCTGTCAAATTGGTGGCATGGAAGGTAGAAACAAACACTGAATAGTCAGGGCCAATCTTCGAGTGTATGGCCAAAACTAGTTGCTCATCCTTCTTTTTGATTCCACACTGTTTTAGCTGCAAAACAAGGGTTTTAAACTTGGAAAAATAGAGTTGCAGGGATTCGAAGCTGCTGGGACTCAAGGATATCAATTCATTCTTGATTTGATGTCCTCTCATCTCATCTGTTTTACCAAAAATCTCAAAAATCTTCTCCCATACTTCATTTGGTGATGTCAATCCATCAAGATGGAAAAGGAGGTCTCTGGATATGCTCAGACACAGGAGACCATAGGCCTCATCCCTCCTGTTGTACCATTTAATTTGCTCTACAGCTACATTGGGCTCTGCTTCAGTTTCCATAGTCACCTTGTAGAGGCCTTTCACTCTCAACAGTATCTCCATCTCTGCTTTCCATTCAAAGAAATTAAATGGAGTCAAGATGATCTTCTAAGATTGATCCATAGCTCAGAAATTGTCCCTTCAGTCAGCAGAATGCTCCCAGTCAAGATGTTGAACCCGCAATAGCAATATGGAAGGAGAGAAATTGATATACAAAGGATCTGATACCATGTGGAAATTGAACCCATGTGTTAGAACAATTGCACTCACAAAAATTGCTAATCAAACAGGCAAATTACACACAAAGGAGATTGAATATGGAGTAGAACACTAATCTGTATTAAATAAGTGTACAATAGCCAACCTTATGAAGTCATAGGATACCACAATAAATAATTACATGAAATATTCGAATGCATTGGGATGCCATTCGAATTAGTCAAAAGCAGGCTTACTAAATCTAGTCAAATCCCCCATAGGTGCATAAAGTAGTTTCCAAATTTGCCTAGGAGCTCACAAATTGGCAAAATCAATTAGGCAAGCTAATAGGTGATGGAAGGACAACTCATACATGCTTTTATTAGGATAAAAGAGTGGAGGATGATAAGGGAAAAAAGAAGTCAACTTCACCTAGTCATACTTTCCTTTTTGTCATAAAACTCAGTAAAAGTAGCCAATAAGGCAGAAAAAGAAGATATGCGCTAGGGAGGTTCAGGAATAAATTAGAATTGATTCCAAGAGGTTTCCCAAGCACTCCATGACTCAGTTTTAGCAATTTTGACCATCTTGTACATGTGGAGGACAACTTGCATAGAGTGGAATATGGAAACTAGGGAAATAAGACAAAAATGGATTAATTAATGTATAAGGTATCCAACTATGGGTTGATTATTCTAACAAAGTGGAGTTTTGTAACCAATTATAGTATACCTCGGATTCAACGCATATAGCGACCGTGTTGTCTCAACCCTACTTGGCCAGGACACTCACAGAATAACCTCTGCAAGTACCCCATGTGATACCTAGGTAAGGAAACTAGGCTCACCCCAATATAACCAATGCTCAGGAGGATAGTCACAGGTGGGATATACCGTATGGGTAGGGTAACAAATCTTGAAGCTCAAAAGCACCAAAATTACCTAAAAATCCCTTAGATACAAATAAGATCTGGGAAATATATTTGGTGCTGCACATAGATTGGCAAGGGGCTATCCCCACCACAAACGTGTACGTTGCCTCATGCTTAACTCTCATGTAAGAGGAGCCTCCTAATAACACTAATTATATCAAGGATTTCTCTTCTGATCTGTACAAACACCTAATTGTTTTGTTTCATAGTCTTGGAAAAATTTATTGGTAACACCCTCTTCCAAGATTCTACAACTTAAGCTTGTTGGTGCACCTCTATCAAATAAAAATGTGCAATCAATTTTAAGTTAAGCGTTAATTTTAAGGGTTGTGATTACTCAGGGGTAATGATTAACGTGCAACTAGCGATATTATGAATCGGCAATGAAATAAATATGCACACCTAACAAACAATGCCAAGTGCAATTTGTCTTTAAATATGAAGAAAGGGGTATGCCACTACATGAAATGCATAAAATTCCATTCAATTTCAAATGCCAATGCAATCCTTCCTATATGAAAGCCTAAACATAACTCTCATCCAAGCAATCAAATGCAAGTACCTCCTTAAATCCATATGTGAGATGCAAGTAAGAATGCAACTATACAATTATTTTGTATTTTGAATATAAAATAATGAAAATGTAATAAAATTCATTAAAATTCCTAGTATATGTAGCAAGAAACAAACAAAATCCAAGAAAGACATCGAGAACACCAGACTAATGCACTAATGGAAAAACAAAAAACAAGAATTTTTTTTAAAGAATACAAATTAATAAAAAAGGGTCTCTGGTCATAAAAGGAGCAATCAATAGACAATATAGGAACCCAGGAGGACTCAGCCACACTCACAACCCACCCAATAACTTCCCACATCAAGAACTCAACCAAATGGGAGGATGTACATGACTATTCAAAGAACAATAGCGTATGTACATGACTAGGTAGAGCACATCCCACATATATACGTGACTGTATAATCTCTTAACCATGTATACAGAGAAGGAGATGGTAAGAAGTAGGCCTAAGGTCTAACCACTCTAGGGAACTCTCAATGAATGAACATACTACCAAATGCGACACAGAAATGGGGAGAAACAAAGAGCAAATTCAGTGAAAAAGTGCACCCAAAACCCCACCAAAAAGGAAATCCCCAACAGAGTCGCCAATTTTGTTACGGAGAAAACTTCCTATGAGTTGGGGTAGACCACAACAAATAGTATGACACCAAAAATAAATCCAATTCCAATATTATAAAGAGATAAAAAATTCTAACACTAAGAGATGAATAACGTACCTTGTTCCAGACATTTGTAGTAGATCCCTGCCTAGCTTTCAACCACACTTGCACCTACATTTCATTCTCAACAACAACGAAACATACAAGCGCGATAGATATTAAGTGTTAGAACCTACTATAGAATATATAAGTCCAATATATACAATTCAAGAAACTACATCCATGGATAAAAGAGTTCACGAGAAATTGATATTTCTATTAATTATAAATAGAGATATAAATGAAAAACTCTATCGGCACCTCATCAAAATGGAGAAACGGAGTCCTCCATGTGGGCCTCTACCACTTCAACCCTCCATATCAATGGCAAGCTCACAATACAATGGCAATATTGGGAAGAGTATCAATAGATTCTCAAAGGACAAAGGGATGCAGACTCAAGTATGTAAGAATGGGGCATAAATCCACTATAGTTCATTTTCTCTCACAAGTTCTCCTCCTCTAATTCATCTAAGTAGATCAATATATATCCCTTCAATAGGAGGTCAATGGTCGATTCAGAGCATTTCCATGCATATGGAAGGCCAATAGTCAATTTATTCATGACTTAATGAAGTCAACTCCAAATATTTTATTTTTGGGCACATTTCCCGATGTGTGCGGGTCACAGTGGAGCAAGCTGCATGTACATGCGGTCTGTACGCCGATGACCCGCATATACCAATAAATAAGACTTTTTAAGGTATTTTTTGGAGGATAAAAGTTTATATTGGGAAAAGGGGTTCCAAAGAGTCTACATAGGGACAGGGAAGGCTATAAAAACATGATATACCAAGTGTGGTAAAATCAACTATAACAAACCCTATGTTATGACAAGATCTAGACTAATTCCCTAGGAGTCTTATATGCAATCAATCAAACAATTATGCATCAGTCTCATCAATAAGTCAATACAAAAATAAATACTTACATATTTGTGAAACATCCTCCTTCCTTACTCATCCTCACCCTCACCCTCACTCTAGATGTTCTCGCTCACCATGTTGTCGATGTGTTGTTGTTGTTGGGAGCTGCGTTGGTCAACGACTTGACTTGTCATTGCAGTCTTCCTGGAGTCTTGATGCTTTATCATGATTAATGTGAACTTTTGAGCATGATTTATAAGCTTCTTTGTTTGTTTGGTGGATATCATAGCAACCGTTGATGTGGGTTGTTGCTCTGGTATTCCATACCATTGATTCTGGATTTTTACAATAACCTTATGAGGTCATGATTGATATGTACCATGTCGATCCCATAGGTAGGGTTTACCGAATAAGGTGGCGGATATGAAAAGCAGTGCCACGTCACATAGTAATTAATCTTCAAAAGGCTTAATGAAGTAGGCGATTCGACATTGTCGTGTGATCCTTAGTTCCTTCCCATCCTTCATCCAACCAATATTGTAAGGCTAAGGATGTGGAGTGGTGAAAAGACCTAATTTCTACACAAGATCTTTAGAAATGAATTTCTTTTGGCTAGCATTATCCACAATCATATGCAATGGATTTTTCTGAACCCATGTCCGTGTATGGAACAGGCGTTCTCATTCCTCCTCATCAATGATGGTCGAGGCTGTCAAAGTGGTCGAGGTCGAATCCCAGAGGGTTGATGCATCTGGATCAGATTCTAGTTGTTGTACGCAATTGCTGAAAAATTCCACGTCAATCTTGCCTTCAATGTTTGGTATGTCTAGATTCATGTAATGTCGCCATTCAAATAATTGCATAGTAGGACAATTCCATCAATCCTACTAGTTCCTTAGGTTGGATGGATACATTTGGAATTTTAATAAGGGAGATAATAAATGATGTTCAAAAATTAAAATGGAATAAATATTTAATAATGGAGCTTATTAAATAAATACAAGAGAAAATTGAAATGGCAATGGATCATGGAGACAGATGGAAATTATGGGGCCCACACAAGCTAGAATTTATGTGCCACATGGCCTCCTCCTCTTGCAATTTCGAATCCATGGGAAGCATAATGTTCTTGGATGATTTAAAAGGCTGATACACCTGGAGATATTCCTCATAGGTTTAAATGTGAATTAAATGTAACTTACATGGGAGACGAAGAGTCAAATGGGAGCTTCTTGAACACTTGGGCTATCTTCCCTAACATCTATGACATCTATGACACCAATGATGAAGATCATTTGACATTTATGACATATTACAGACCTAAATGCTTAAATATGACCATTTTTACATGTCATATCGAAATATGGCATCCAATAGGATGCTCATGTGATTTGGGGAAGCTCAATGGGTTCCCACTCGAATTGGGGGAAGATGGAAGGCTAGGAAAGGGAGGACACATGGAAAATATTGAGCACACACCCTTATTCAAATTGGCTTGATTTTTTGTATATATTGGTACCCTTAGAAGGATAAGGATGTTTATAAAATACAGGGATCAACCAAGAGAGGATATTTTTATCATTTGAGAAATTTGCATTTGTGAATTAAGAGAACTAGTGGATGACTAGTTTCTTTCCTTAGGCAATTCAAGGGCGAAAGATTCCCATCCAAGTTGGTGTTTGGAGAGGCCACTCAGGTATTTCATGGATATTTCATGGAGTTTTTATTTGCAGGTGTAAGCTATAGGGAAGCTCATGGTTCCTTCTAGTGTAACACTTTCTCTCAACCATTTCCAATTTTTATTGCATATTCCTCCTCACGGAGGGATTGCGCTTTGGGTGAGATATTGTACTCTTAAGGAGATATTATATTGATACATTTATAATTATAATAAGTTTAATATTCTATATTCTTCATTCTCAAAAATTATCAGGTCTAAATATCCAAGGGTTGCAGGTAAAAGTGACTATTAATGAGCAAGCAATGACCATTTCCCCACTATATTGATATATGCCATGGTAATGATGATTATTTCGAATGGAAGAATGTATATATGATATATTTATGATGAATGGACTTTAATTTATGATTATTATAATTTTCATGTTCATAACGTAAGCATTTGAGGTCATTTTACTCAGTTTAATTGCATTTGGAGAAGATTTGGTGCCATTTCCCCAAGGGTCGAATTAGTGATTTTGTAGCTGTTTGGGAGAGGGCCATGACAGCCTGTATAAACAGAATAATGGTGCATATGAGACCTTAAAAATATACCTTAAACATCCTCTGCATATTTTCATAAATTCAAGTGGGTTTTGGAGCATTTGAGAAGCCATTTCCATCATTTACCCAGGGGGAATTGGAACCCCAATTTTCTAGTAAAGACTCCTACTTTGACCAGAATATTAAACAAGTTTTCAGAATTAATTGGAGAGTCATAAATAATCCCTGAAAATAATTTTCAAGTATTAATATCATTAATACACCTTATAATAATATTTGGGATCATTTGGGTCAATTTGAAGACCTAGACATCAAAACTAGTCAAAGGTCGAAATAGGAGAAAAGGTGAAAAGTTGGTCATTTTAATAAAATTTCGAAAATGGGACATTAAAAGTGGTATCAGAGCATGTTATTGGCTGATTATTGTGTTAACAAGGATTTAAAGGAATAATACACCACCCTTAGAACCTAAAGTTGAAGGTGTTTTTGTTGAAGAAGAAGAATTAGAAGAAGAAGAGGTGCATTCTGTTGAAACTATGACTAACGAGGGGTATGGAATCCATGATGATAATAATAAGGAGGAATATATTAAACTCATGAAACCTATCTTTGATGAAACAACCAAGAAAATTACCCAGCATCTTATGAAAGGATTCGATTTGTTGGTTAGCCAATTTGGAAGCAAAGGAGTAATAGGAGATAGCAGTAGTTCACAATCAGAACAAAAGAAGACAATGGGTGAGCATATTTTCTCTAGAAAAAGACCCCATAATAGACCCCATGAATTTCAGAGCACACCAAGGCCTACTGCACCTATATTTAGTATACGCAAATAATAGCCTAACATTCAACTTGAACTTGCTACAATGGCAAAAGAATGGGATAAATTGGATGAAGATTGTAAGAAAAGTGTACCATTTGATCAGTACTTTCTTGCTGCAAACAAACTCAAAAAGAAGGAAGATAATAGGTCTCTATACCAAAACAAAGAATTAAATTGTGCCATTGGTAAATTTCCACTCCCTACTTTTGATGGTTCCTCTCAAAGTTCTTCTAACACTTGGGTGCAAAAATTAAATGTGTATTTTCAGCTGAATCCAATGGTGGAAGAAGATGCCTTAAAAATGGAAATCTTGAACTTGGAAGGAGATGCTAATGATTGGTGGTTCCATGGCCTGAAAAATTTGGTTCATGATCAGGTTAAAACATATGGATAATTTATTGACAGTGTACTATATATATTTGAGCAAAACGATCCAGAATTGTCTTTCAAAGAACTAACCCAATTGAAGCAAGTCGGGACCCCTACTGATTATGTGATGGAATTTCAAAAATTATCAGTCAAGGTGGATGATGTGTCTATGGGAAGGTTGGTATTTATTTTCACTGAAGGATTTTCTGAACCCTTAAAAGGTTTTGTCAAATCCCACAATCCCACCACATTAAAAGATGCAATGAGTTTGACTAGTCGAGATTTCCAAAATGTGCTTCCTAAAACACGATTTCCTCCGAAGCCTAAATTCTAATTTGAAACGAAACCTTGGAAAAGAGATGCACCTGATAAGAAGCCTTTGCAAAGAGATTCAATTGAAAAGAATAAGAAATAAGGACTAAACAGGGATGAACTTTGAAGAAACAAATTGTGCTTCACATGCTTTCAACCATGGACACCGAGGCATAAATGCACTAAGGGAAAAGCTCAATACATAGGATTATTTTCTGATAATGATCAGTATGAAGGGGGTATGGTGAATAAGGACACAATTAAGATCAATAGGAGGCATATGAGACAACAGATTAAGAATAAATACAAAAATAAAATCATCCTTCACCACACAAGGCAAGAATGGCAGTACTTTCAGCAGTACCTCGCTATCACACTATTCGATGCAAGGGTTGGTACTAGGACAGAGAGATTCAGTTTTTGTAGATGGAGGCGCCACACATAAATTCATTGATATAGATATGGTGGAGAAAAGGAATATACCTATTTAACTATTCGATGGCTTCACAATTGTCATTCCCGGTCACAACACAATGCAGTGCAAAACATGGGTTCCAAAGCTGCTAGTCACCGTAGGTAACTATACTTGTGTTGATAGTTTTTATGTGGTTGATGTTTATAATACTAGTGTGGTTTGGGGAGTGAAATGTTTGTATTCTATAGGGGATCATACAGTAAATTATCAAATTCTTGAGATGAAATTTCAATATTCAAAAGGTTTGCGAAGGGTTGTGAGAGGGGAACACACTTACCCAAATCAAGTAGCGATTTGCAATAGTATGAGATCTATATTGAGGCATGGGGACATATAATGGGCTGTTGAATTCCATATCACATATCCCAAGCCAAACATAAAGGTTTTTGAACACCCAAAGGATATAGAGAAACTATTTCAAAAGTATGAAAATTTTTTTAGAGGTCTTCCACATGGTAGACCACCTAATAGGGGGGTTGAGCACAAAATTGTTTTGGAGGAGGGTACTTCACCCATTCCAATACCACCTTATAGAAATCCCAAGAAATTCAGATATGATATTGAGAAGGACATCCAAGAACTCTTAGATTTGGAACTCATTAGACCAAGCTCTAGTACAAAAAGTTTGCAAGAAGCACATGATTTCCCACTAGCTGGCCATCTGGGAATCTTGAAAACTTATAGGAAATTAAGGAAAATATTATTTTGGAAGAGGCTGAAGGAAGATGTTCAGAAATATGTGAATGAATGTAAGGTATCTTAACAAAAAAAATCAAAACTTACATGCCCATCCAGTTTATTGCAACCATTTCCCATTCCGGAACAAAAGTGGGAAAGTATCTCAATGGATTTAATCTCCGGTTTGCCCAAGTCTTTGGGTAAGGATTGAATATATGTTGTAGTGGATAGATTGAAAAAAATTTCTCATTTATTTTCTATTACATCATATTTTAGTTCTGCACAAGTGGCTGATATGTTTTTCAAATAAATCTTTAGATTGCATGGGCTCCCAAAGAGCATTGTAAGTGATAGAGATAGTAGATTCATGGGTGCTTTTTGGAAAGAGATTTTTAGATTGGTGGGCACTCAGTTGACTCCAAGTACAAGCTATCATCCACAAACTGATGGAAAAATAGAGAAGGTAAATCAATGGTTGGAAGGGTACCTAAGAAACTATGTGGGAGAGCAGCGAAAAGCATGGGCAAAATGAATACACTTGGGTGAGTTTTGCTACAACACCACTTTTCATATGTCAATAGGGATGTCTCCTTTCAAAGAATTATATTTTTATGAAGCACTTACATTTTTTGAGATGATATTTGGTGATAGTAGAGCTCCAAAAGCTAATTATTTTGTTATATTTTTATCATTATGCTAGCAATACATTAGGATCTTTAACTCAGAGAATAACAAGCACAACAATCAAACACAAGAGACAATGAACACAGTTTTAATCCTCAGGGAAACCATAAATGGAGAAAACCCCACAACTTCCTCAGAGATAGAATCAACACCAAAAGTAAAACCCCAAAACAGTAAGATGACCTCCTGACAATAGTAACCTCTTTCTTCCCAGCCCTAGTGTCTTCTTCTTCCTCAGCTATGCGCTATAATTAAGTGTGTGCAAGTGTGTGATAAATAGAGAGGCTAGCTCTCTATTTATACTAATTCCCAACTTGACTAAACCCTACTAGGGCTGAATTCTCTAGGAGAGTCTAATAACCCTAGTGCCCCAAAACTACGGGGACTTTAACCCTTGACCAATAGGAGGGTTACCCACAATGACTTGACATGACTTGTTTACATTATAGAACCTCCCGATAGGAACATCGGGGCATGACATGACTCAAGTACATTAAAAATACATCCCAAAATAAACATTGGGTTACAATACATAAGAAATACAAGTGAATACATTCCGAAGTTACAATTACATCAACACTCCCTCTTAACTAGGAAGGTATTCTTTTGACACAATTTTCAGCACAAGTATTCTTCTCTGTATCATCTGGATCATCATCAAGTCCTTATCATCTTCAAGTCATCTTCATCTTTCAAGTCATATTCATCTTCAGGTCATCTTCATCTTCAAGTCATATTCATCATCAGATCTGGATCATCACTGGACATCATCACCGGATCTGGATCATCACTGGATCTGGATCATCATTGGACATCATTACTGGATCTGGATCATCACTCGATCTGGATCATCATTGCAGGATCATCATCACTAGATCATCATGGGTGCTATTTCTTGATTCTTCTCATCACAGGAAGTTCTACAGAGCCATCCCCTTTTCATGCTGGATGTACATCTATAGAGCCAGTCCTTTTTCATACTAGATGTATCATCACATAGAGATATTCCTTTTTCATACTAGATGTGGCATCCACACAGATCTAGTCATTTTTCATACTGGATGAGTCTTCATAGAGCCAGCCCTTTTTCATGCTGGGTGTGGCATCCACATAGAGCTAGTCCTTTTTCATACTGGATGAGTCTTCACAGAGCCAACACTTTTTCATGCTGGGTATGGCATCCACATAGAGCTAGTCCTTTTTCATACTAGATGAGTCTTCATAGAGTTATCCCTTTTTCATGCTAGGTGTGGCATCCACACAGAGCTAGTCCTTTCTCATACTAGATGAGTCTTCACAGAGCCATCCCTTTTTCATGTTGGGTGTGGCATCCACACAAAGCTAGTCCTTTTTCATACTAGATGTGTCTTCACAGAGCCAACCCTTTTTCATGCTGGGTGTGGCATCCACACAGAGCTAGTCCTTTTTCATACTAGATGTGTCTTCATAGAGCCAGCTCTTTTTCATGCTAGATGTGGAATCCACACATACATATGATAATGGAAGGAACCAATCCTCTCACCATGTCACAACTCTTACATCCGATCATGGAAGGAACCAATCCTCTCACAATGTCGGAAGGGCACAACACTTACATCTGACCATGGAAGGAACCAATCCTCTCAGCATGTCAGAAGGGCACAACACTTACATTTGACCATGGAAGGAACCAATCCTCTCATCATGTCAAAAGGGCACATCACAGACACATCACTTCTCCTTGGGAGGAATCTTGATCTGGAGAACACCAAGCTTCTCCTTGAAGTACTCAAACTTCACCCTATCCAATGGCTTAGTCAACACATCAGCTATCTGTTCGTCCATCGCAACATACTGGAGATTCGCTGCTCCCCTTTGCACCATATCTCTAATATAGTGATACTTGATCTTGATATGCTTTGACTTGTCATGGAACACCGGGTTCTCTGAAAACTTCACACAACTCTAGTTGTCACAATATATACAAGTAGCATCCAACTGGAGATCAAATAAATTAGATAGTAGCTTCCCTAGTCATACTGCCTCACAACTAGCTGAATAAGCTGTAACATACTCTGCTTTAGCTGTACTCAGTGCCACATAGGATTGCTTCCTGCTAAACCAAGAGATCACACCTGATCCCAGACTGAAGCGACACCCTGAAGTGCTCTTCCTATCGATGGCACTTCTTGCCCAATCTGAATCAACATAACCCTCTAGGTTAATCCTATGATCAGTCTTATACTTGAGCCCATAATCAATTGTACCCTTCAGGTACCTCAGAATATGCTTTGCAGCAATCAGGTGAACATGTCTCGGATCTTTCAAGAACTGGCTCAAGGTGTTCACAGCAAATCAAATATCTGGTCTCGTGTTCGTCAGGTATATCAAGGACCCAATCATCTGGCGATATATTGTGGCATCAACCGAATTAGATGAAGCATCACTCAATAGCTTTAGGTTTGATGCCATAGGTGTGGTTAAAGCCTTGCAGTCCATCATCCCAGATATCTTCATGATCTCTACTGCATACTTCCCTTGTCCAAGGAAGATTCCATCCACATTCTACCACACCTCCATGCCTAGAAAATAATGCATCATACACAAGTCCTTCATTTCGAACTCGGTAGCAAGCTTCCTCTTCGTATCCGTAATCAACCAATCCATACTTGTTACAAACAGATCATCTACATAGAGTAGGAGCATCAATGGGTTTCCATCTCCAACCTTGTAGTAAAGGTTGGAATCTGCTTTACTCTTGGTAAAGCATAAACTGGATAAGAAGCTGTCAATTCTGCCGTACCATGTCCTGGGTACCTGTTTCAAGCCGTATAGGGATTTCTTCAATCTACACACATGAGACTCCTTGTCATGTGTCTCAAAACCGAGTGGTTGCTCCACATACACTTCCTCTTCCACTACACCATTCAAAAAAGCAATCTTGACATCCATATGGTGTATCTTCCATTTCATTACCGCAGCCAGAGAAAGTATTGATCTGATGGAAGTGTATCTGGCTACAAGTGCAAAATTTTATTCATAATCCATTCCTTCTTTTTGGAAGAAACCACGAGCAACAAATCTTTATTTTTCAATGCTACCATATGTAGCATGCTTGATCTTGTAGATCCATTTGGAAGTTACAATAGACTTCCGTTCTGGTCTCGGGTCAACATGCCAAACATTGTTCTTCATGATCGATTGATATTCTTCGATCATAGCATCCTTCCATTCTTTACGTTCTACCGCTTCTTCATAATTAGAAGGTTCTTTATCGATGAAATCACATAATAAAGCTACATATCTGGAGCAAGATCTGGTCCTCTTTCTTTCTCTGTGATTCTCTTCTGGAGCCCCATATCTTTCAGCTCCTTGGATAGCTTCTTGTACCCAAGCAGGTTTCCTCTTGTGAGGATTCTTCTCCTGAGGTGTATCTACAGATTCTTGAGGTTCTTCAAATTCTCGATCTTCTTCTTGAGTTTCTTCATTCATGGTTGTATCATGAATTCTGGGTGCTTCTACTTCTTCAGGTTCTTCAGTAGGTCTCTTTCTGGATTTGTTGTAAGCCGAGTCTTCATCAAATGTTAGATCCCTGCTGACATCGATCTTCTTGAATCATGGGAAGTATATTCTGTAAGCCTTCGAGATTTCAGAGTATCCCACAAATATACCCTTCTTTCCTGAAGGATCTAATTTTTTTCTTTTCTCTTTTGGAATGTGTATGCACACTGGACAGCCGAATATTCTGAGATGGCTGACTTCTAGTTTCTTGCTGGAAAAGACTTCTTCGGGTGTCTTGTTCTCGAGTATTCTGTGTGTAGTATGGTTCTGTACATACATTGATGTTCTAGCAGATTCTACCCATAGATGCATAGGAAGATCTTGATCATGAAGCATTGCTCTTGCAGCTTCCACGATCATTCTATTCTTCCTTTCTACAATCCCATTTTGTTGTGGATTATATAGAGTGGACAACTCCCTCTTAATCCCTGAGTCTTTGCATAACTCTTTGAATTCATTTGATGTGAATTCTCCGCAATTATCTGATCGAAAATTCTTGATCTTCTTTTCAGTGTGTTTCTCGATCAAGGCTTTGAATTCCTTGAACTTGCTGAATACTTCATCTTTGTTTTTCATGAAGTAAATCCATGTATTCCTAGAAAAGTCATCAATAAAGGAAACATAGTATACATACCCGGTTAGTGAACTTGATGACATTGGACTGCATACATCGGAGTGGATGATTTCCAAGATTCCTTTTTCTTTGCTCTCGATACTTGGGAATGTCTTCTTTGTGTTCTTTCCTTTCGCACATCCTTTGCAGACGCCATCATGTTTTGCTTGAATTTCTGGAAGACCTTCAACAGCTTTGCTTGCAAGTGTTAGTGCCCTGTAATGTACATGTGCAAGCCTTCTATGCTAAAGTTCATTTGGTTCTACTGAGTCATGAACCAAAGCTTGTTCTGGTTGGCCCTTCAATTTGTATAGACCTCCTTCTTGTTCTCCAATCGCTATTGCATCGTCAAAAGTCTTTCCCTTTGGCCACATAAGAACTTGGCCATCTACAAAATCAACCCTCATTCCTTTTGCATCCAATGCAGATATGGAGAGGAGGTTCTTCTTTAGTCCTGGTACAAAAAATACATTTTTCATCTTCATAGACTTTCTAGAGTCTAGTTTATAGGAGGAGTCACCACTACCTTTTATTGGATACTGGTAGTCATCCCCAAGTTTCACCTTGTGAGGTGACTCATGTTTAGACAGTATCACAGACGATTCTTTGAATATCGTCATATGCTTGGAAGCACTACTTTCTATGAGCCAATCATTGCTTCCATGTGAAATAGTTCCTGTGAGAGCGGAGATCAGCACATATTCTTCATCACTTGAAGAATCACTTTCTTGTCTGATTCTCTTTGTGGAAGGTTCATCATCCTCTACAGCATGATCATGATGTCTTCTCTTGTTTCCCTTGTTCTTCTTTGAGTTTCCTTTGTTAGGACAATATTTGGATATGTGACCTCTCTCATCACATGTGTAACATCTAACTATTGATTTATATGTAACTTCGGAATGTATTCACTTGTATTTATTATGTATTGTAACCCGATGTTTATTCCGGGATGTATTTGTAATGTACTTGAGTCATGTCATGCCCCGATGTTCTGATCGAGAAGATCTATAATGTAAACAAGTAATGCCAAATCATTGTGGGTAACCCTCCTATTGTCTAAGGGTTAAAGTCCCCGCAGTTCTGGGGCACTAGGGTTATTAGAATCTCCTAGAGAGTTCGGCCCTTGTAGGGTTTTAGTCATGTCGGGATTAGTATAAATTATTCTCTCTATTTAGTACACAACTCATACACACTAAAGTGTAGCGCATAGTTGAGGAAGGAGAAGACACTGGGGCTAGATAGAAAGAAGGTTACTGCTGTCGGGAGATCATCTTATTGTTTTGGGGTTTTAATTTTGGTGTTGATTCTATCTCTAAGGAAGTTGCAGGGTTTTCTCCATTTATGGTTTCCCCAAGGAAAAACACTATGTTCATTGTCTCTTGTGTTTGATTGTTGTGGTTTTTGTTCTCTCAGTTAAAGATCCTAATGTTATACTAGCTTAATGTTAAAAATCTAACATGGTATCAGAGCTAACCTGAGAAGAAGACACTGTGCAGCTGTGGGAACTAGGGCTTCCTACTTTGTGGATCTCTCTCCACAGTTTTTCAGCAAAATAAGGTTGGAATAACTCTCCTCCTTAGGGTGCATCTTTCTATCGAAGCATAATCCAATTCTGAGGTTTTTTAGTTTTGGACCCAACACTACTACTAGAAATTAGGGCTTTTCACAGAAGAGAAATTTTTCAGTGAGCCCAGGCCTGAATTGATCTCCTCCCTAAAACAGAAGTTAGGGATCGATTTCAAAGAAATTGGTTGGATAGAACTCCAGAAAAGCAAAACCCTAATGTGCTTCTGAACCAACACTATAGAATTTCAGCTACAAATCTAGATTCGACATCTTGAACTGGCAAGATCTAAATATTTTGCCTTTCCATTTGAGGTTCTTAGTTAAGATGTCTCATTATACCAAGCTTGATGAAAAGCTTGAGGGAGATGATAACTTCCTAGCCTGTAAGTATAGGATCTCCCTAGTCCTGGAAGAGAATGAGTTGGACTCCTACATCTATGAGGAGGTTCCAGTTCCATAGGGAGATGAGGCTAAGGCCTTACACAAGAAGAAGATGGTTATGGCAAAGAGAATCAATGCTGATTCTATGAAGGATCATCTCATACCGTAGGTGTCCTCCCTAAAGACACCTAAAGCTATGTTTGATGCCCTAACCAAATTGTTTGAAGGGAAGAACATAAACCGGAAGATGACTCTGAGAAACCAACTGAAGAATGTGAAGATTCATAATGCAAAAACCATCCAGTCTTACTTCATAAGAGTTTCTCAAATCAAAGAACAACTGGAAGCAGTAGATGAAGAAGTGGAAAATGCTGAGATTGTAATGACCACCTTGAATGGTCTCCCTAGATCATGGGACTCCTTTATTCAAGGGATATGTGCCAGAAAGAAGTTAGTCAAGTTCAGCAGACTACGGGAAGAATGCTCTCAAGAAGAATCTAGGATAGCAGCCAGAGAAGAGAATATGGAAAGTGAAGATCAAGCTCTCACAATACATTCCAAGAAAACCAAAAGAAGTTCTCATCACTCTAGAGGTAAGCATTTTTCTAAAACTAACTCTAGGAAAGATTTCTCTAGAGGCATATGTTATACTTGTGATGAAGTAGGACACTTTGCAAAAGATTGTCCTAAAAGACAAAATAAGAAAAAGGGTAACAAGAAAAGACATCATGCTCATGCTGTAGAGGATGATAAACTATCCAAGAAGAAAACCAGATATGAAAGTGAAGACTCTTCAAGTGATGAAGAATATGTCTTGATTTCTGCTCTCATGGGAAATATCACACATGGAAGCAATGATTGGCTTATAGATAGTGGGGCTTCCAAGCATATGACAGGATTCAAAGAATCCTTTGTGAAACTTTCAGAACATGAATCACCTCACAAGGTGAAGCTTGGAGATGACTACCAATATCCAATAAAAGGTAGTCGGGAATATTCTTATAAACTAGACTCTGGAAAGTCTATGAGGATGCAAGATGTATTGTTTGTACCAGGACTCAAGAAGAACCTTCTCTCCATATCTGCATTAGATGCAAAAGGCATGAGGGTTGCATTCATAGATGGCCAAGTCATCATGTGGCTAAAGGGAAAGACTATTAATGATGCAGTAGTGATTGGGGAATAAGAAGGAGGTCTATACAAATTGAAGGGCCATCCAGAACAAGCCCTGGTCCATGACACAGTAGAGCCAAATGAACTTTGGCAAAGAAGGCTTGCACATGTGCATTACAGAGCACTACCAATTGCAAGCAAAGCTGTTGAAGGTCTTCTAGAAATTCAAGCAAAACATGATGGGGTCTACAAAGGATGTGCAAAAGGAAAGAATACAAAGAAGAAATTTCCAAGTAGTGAAAGAAAAGCAAAAGGAATCTTGGAAATCATCCAGTCCGATGTATGTGGTCCTATGTCATCAAGCTCACTAAGCGGGTATGTATACTACGTTTCTTTTATTAATGAATTTTCTAGGAAAACATGGATTTACTTCATGAAGAACAAAGATGAAGTATTCAGCAAGTTCAAGGAATTCAAAGCCTTGATCGAGAATCACATAGATAAGAAGATCAAGACCTTTCGATTAGATAATGGCGGGGAATTCACATCTAATGAATTCAAAGAGTTATGTAAAGACTCAGGGATTAAGAGGGAGTTGTCCACTCCTTATAATCCACAACAGAATGGGATTACAGAAAGGAAGAATAGAACTATCATGGAAGCTGCAAGAGAAATGCTTCATTATCAAGATCTTCCTATGCATCTTTGGGCAAAAGCTGCCAGAACAATGGTGTATGTACAGAAACATACTCCACATAGAGTACTCAAGAACAAGAGTCCTGAAGAAGTCTTCTCCGACAAGAAACCAGAATTCATCCATCTTAGAATATTCGACTCTCCTGTGTACATACACATTCCAAAAGAAAAGAGAACAAAATTAGATCCTTCGGGAAAGAAGGGTATATTTGTGGGATACTTTGAAAGATTGAAGGCTTACAGAATATATTTCCCAGGATACAAGAAGATTGACATCAGTAGGGATGTGACATTTGATGAAGACACAACTTACAACAAATCCAGAAAGAAACCTGCTGAAGAATATTAAGAAGCAGAAGCACCTAGAATTCATGATACAACGATGAATGAAGAAACTCAAGAAGAAGATCGAGAGTTTGAAGAACCACAAAGACTTGTAGATCCACCTCCAGAGAAGAATCCTCATAAGAGGAAACCTGCTTGGGTACGAGAACTTATCCAAGGTGCCGAAAGATATGGTGCTCCAGAAGAGAATCACAGAGAAAGAAAAAGGACCAGATCCTGCTTTGGGTATGTAGCATTACTATGTGATTTCATTGATAAAGAACCTTCTAGTTATGAAGAAGAGGAAGAACGAAAAGAATGGAAGGATGATATGATCGAGGAATATCAATCGATCATGAAGAATGATGTTTTGGATGTTGTCCCAAGACCAGAAGGGAAGTCAGTTGTAACTTCCAAATGGATATACAAGATCAAGCATGTTGTAGATGGTAGCATAGAGAAATATAAAGCAAGATTTGTTGCTCGGGGTTTCTCCAGAAAGAAGGAATAGATTATGAAGAAACCTTTGCACCTGTAGCTAGATACACTTCCATCAGATTAGTACTTTACTTGGCTGCAACGATGAAATGGAAGATACACCAAATGGATGTCAAGACTGATTTCTTGAATGGTGTAGTAGAAGAGGAAGTGTATGTAGAATAGCCACTTGGTTTTGAGACACATGACAGAGAGTCTCATGTATGCAGATTGAAGAAAGCCCTGTATAGTTTGAAACAGGCACCCAGGACTTTGTACGGCAGAATTGACAGATTTCTATCCAGTTTGGGATTTACCAAGAGTAAAGCAGATTCCAACCTTTACTACAAGGTTGAAGATGGCAACCTAGTGATGTTCCTACTATATGTAGATGATCTGTTTGTGACAGGTATGGATGGGTTGATTGCTGATACGAAGAGAAAGCTTCCTGCCGAGTTCAAAATGAAGGAATTGGGTATGATGCATTATTTTCTAGGTATGGAGGTGTGGCAAAGTGCAGATGGAATCTCCCTTGGACAAGGGAAGTATGCAGTAGAGATCCTGAAAAGGTTTGGGATGATGGACTGCAAGGCTATGGCCACACCTATGGCATCGAACCTGAAGCTATTGAGTGATGCTTCATCAGAGTCGATTGATGCTATGATGTATCGTCAGATGATTGGATCCTTGATGTACCTGATGAACACTAGACCAGATATTTTCTTTTCTATGAACACCTTAAGCCAATTCTTGACAGATTCGAGACATGTTCACTTGATTACTGCAAAGCATATTCTGAGATACCTAAGAGGTACAGTTGATTATGGGCTCAAGTACGATACGAATCAAAATATTAACCTGGAGGGTTATGTTGATTCAGATTGGGCAGGTAGTCCCATCGATAGGAAGAGCACTTCAAGATGTTGCTTCAGTATGGGATCAGGTGTGATCTCTTGGTTTAGCAGGAAGCAATCTTGTGTGGCACTGATTAGAGATGAAGCAGAGTATGTCGCAGCTTGTTCAGCTAGTTGTGAGGTAGTATGGCTCAAGAAGCTACTATCTGATTTATTTGATCTCCAGTTAGATGCTACTTGTATACACTGTGATAACTAGAGTTGTGTGAAGTTGTCAGAGAACCCAGTGTTCCATGACAAGTCGAAGCATGTTTAGATCAAGTATCACTATATCAGGGATATGGTGCAGAGGGGAGCAGTGAAGCTCCAATATATTGCAACGGAAAATCAGATAGCTGATGTGTTGACAAAGCCATTGGCCAGAGTGAAGTTTGAGTACTTTAGGGAGAATCTTGGTGTTCTCTAGATCAAGGTCCCTTCCAAGGGGAAGTGACCAGTCTAGAAGCCATTCTGACGAGCAGGTCATATGTAAGGGCTGAGCCATTTTGTCATGGCGAGAGGATTGGTTTCTTCCATTTTAGATATGAGTGTTGAGCCATTTTGATATGACTGTAGGATTGGTTCCTACATGATCAGATATAAGGGCTATTTCCATTCATGGAATTGAGCTTTCTGGTGAGTTACTAGGAATACTTGGTCTTGGACTGAGGGCCTTTTTGAGACCATTGTAAGATGTAGTCTTACATGATCAGATGTGAGCGCATGGCCATTCTGATGTGAATGAGGGATGTGTTCCCACTTGATAATATATAAGGGTTGTTTCCTTTCTGACGAGTAGGTTAGATGTGAGTGCCGACCATTCTGATGTAGGATTAGTTCCTACACAGATGTAAGGGCTACCGCATTTCTAATGAGGAGGTCAGATGTGAGTACCAGCCATTCTAATGTAGGATGAGATCCTACCTAGATGTAAGGGCTACCGACTTTTTGATGAGTAGGTGAGACGTGAGTGCCGGCCATTCTGATGTGACTGTAGGATGAGGTCCGACATGATCAAATGTAAGGGCTACTGCCTTTCTGATGAGAAGGTCAGATGTGAGTGCCGGAAATTCTGACAAGTAGGTTATATGTAAGGGCTACTGCCATTCTCTGAATGGAGGCACCTGGTCAGTTACCAGGAACCCTCAATATAGGACTGAGCACCTTTCTGATGAGTCAAGGTCAGATGTAAGTGCCATGCCTTTCTGACGAGTCAAGGTCAGATGTGAGTGCTGGCCATTCTGACGAGTAGGTTAGATGTAAGGGATACCAAATACCTACGAGGAGGTAGGCCTACACCCAACATGAAAAAGGGCTGGCTCTGTATAACTTCCTGTGACAAGAAGAATCATGAGATAGCACATATGATGATGACCCAGTGATGATCTAGATCGAGCTATGATCCATATCCAGTTATGATGTCTCCGAAATGATCCAGAACGAGTGATGATTCAGATCCAACAGCGATGATCCAGATCGAGCTATGATCCAGATCCAGTGATGATGACCTAGTGGTGATCCAGATCGAGTGATGATCCAGATCTAGTAATGGTGATATAGATCGAGTGATGATCCAGATCTGGTGATGGTGATCCAGATCAAGTGATGATCTAGATCGAGTGATGATGATCCAGATCCAGTGAATATCTAGATCGAGTATGATCCAGTGATGATGATCTAGATCGAGCAATGATCCATATCCAGATGAAGATGAGTTGAATATGAAGATGTTGAGAACTTGAGGATGACCTAGATGATACAGAGAAGAAGACTTGTGCTGAAAATTGTGTTGAGAGAATACCTTCCTAGTTAAGAGGGAGTGTTGATGTATATGTAACTTTGGAATGTATTCACTTGTATTTCTTATGTATTGTAACCCGATGTTTATTCCAGGATGTATTTGTAATGTACTTGAGTCATGTCATGCCTCAATGTTTCGATCAGGAATATCTATAATGTAAACAAGTCATGTCAAGTCATTATGGGCAGCCCTCCTATTGTCTAAGGGTTACAGTCCCTGCAGTTCGGGGCACTAGGGTTATTAGACTCTCCTAGAGAGGTCGTCCCTAGTAAGGTTTTAGTCATGTCGAGATGAGTATAAATAGAGAGCCAGCCTCTCTATCTAGTACACAACTAATACACACTCAAGTGTAGCGCATAGTTGAGGAAGGAGAAGACACCGGGGCTAGATAGAAAGAAGGTTACTGCTGTTGGGAGATCATCCTACTTTTTTGGGGTTTTACTTTTGGTGCTGATTCTATCTCTGAGGAAGTTGTGAGGTTTTCTCCATTTATGGTTTCCCCGAGGAAAAACACTGTGTTCATTGTCTCTTGTGTTTGATTGTTGTGCTTATTGTTCTCTTAGTTAAATATCCTAATGTTATACTAGCTTAGTGTTAAAAATATAACACTAATAGTAGCCCAATATCTTCTAGATTGATAAGACTTACCTTTGGAGTGATGATGGTCCCTTTTGGTTTTCTTGGTGTGGGTTGTGGGAGCTTAATCTTCACTTCCCATATTTTCTTCTCAAGCTGCTATCCGAGCTTCTTCTTGAGAGCATTCTTCCCATAGTCTGTTGAACTTGACTAACTTCTTTTTGGCACAGATCCCTTGAATGAAGGAGTCCCATGATCTAGGGAGACCATTCAAGGTGGTTATCACAATCTCTGCATTTTCCACTTCTTCATCTATTGCTTCTAGCTGTTCCTTGATCTGAGATACCCTTGTAAAGTAAGACTGGATGGTTTCAACATTCTGGATCTTTACATTCTTTAGTTGGTTTCTCAAAGTCATCTTCATGTTTATGTTCTTCCCTTCAAACAATTTGGTTAGGGCATCAAACATAGCTTTAGGTGTCTTTAGGGAGGACACCTGTGGTATGAGGTGATCCTTGATTGAATCAACAATAATCCTCTTTTCCATAACCAACATATTCTTGTGTAAGGCCTTAGCCTCATCTCCCTCTGGAACTGGAACCTCCTCACTGGAACTAGAACCTCCTCACTGATATAGGAGTCCAACTCATTTTCTTCCAGGACCAGGGAGATCCTATACTTCTAGGCTCGAAAGTTATCAGCTCCATCAATATTTTCATCAATCTTGGTATGATGAGACATCTTAACTAAGAACCTTAAACATAAATACAAAAGATTTAGATCTTACCAGGTCAAGATGTCGGATCTAGATTTGGAGTTGAAATTCTGCAGTGCTGGTTTAGGAGCAAATTAGGGTTTTGCTTTTCTGGAGTTCTATCCACCCAAATGCTTTGATCTTGATCTCTAAACTTCAATTTGGAGGAGGACATCAATCCAAGCCAAGGATCACTAAAAAATTCCACTTCTATGGAAAGCCCTAATTTTCGGCAGTAGTGTGGGGTCCAAAACTGAAAAACCTCAGAATTGGATTCTGCTTCGATAGAAAGTTGTGCCCTAGGGAGGAGAGTTATTCCAACCTTATTTTGCTGAAAATATATGGAGAGAGATCCAAAAAGTAGGAAGCCCAGTTCCCGCAGCTGCACAGTGTCTTATTCTCAGGTTAGCTCTGATACCATGTTAGATTTTTATCATTAAGCTAGCAATACATCAGGATATTTAACTGAGAGAATAACAACACAACAATCAAACACAAGAGACAATGAACACAGTGTTTATCCTCAGGGAAACCATAAATGGAGAAAACTCTACAAATTTCTCAGAGATAGAATTAGCACCAAAAGTAAAACCCCAAAACAATAAGATGATCTCCCGACAGCAGTAACCTCTTTCTTCCTAGCCCCAGTGTCTTCTTCTTCCTCAGCTATGCGCTACAACTGAGTGTGTGTGAGTGTGTGATAAATAGAGAGTATAGCTTTCTATTTATACTAATTCCTGACTTGACTAAACCCTACTAGGTCCAAATTTTCTGGGAGAGTCTAATAACCCTATTGCCCCAGAACTTCAGGGACTTTAACCCTTGACCAATAGGAGGGTTACCCACAATGACTTGACATGACTTGTTTACATTATAGAACCTCCTGATAGGAACATTGGGGCATGAAATGACTCAAGTACATTACAAATACATCCCAAAATAAACATCAGGTTAAAATACATAAGAAATACAAGTGAAAACATTCTGAAGTTACAATTACATCAACATATTTGGTGGAAGAGGGCCAAGAAATTTTAAAGATTTTGAAAGACAATTTGTAGGTTGCCCAAAATTAGCAAAAACAATATGTAGATAGACATAGAGAAGAAAGGACCTTTAATGTTAATGATTTAGTATATTTGAGGTTTCATCCATACAAACAAACATCTCCCAAAAATAATGGGGCATAAAAGATAAAACCAAGATACTATGGCCCATACAAGGTAGTTCGAAAGACTTGGGAAGTAGCATATGAATTGGAACTTCCAGAAGGGAGTAAAATCCATAATGTATTTCATGTTTCTTGTCTCAAAAAATATATTGGTCAGGAAATTTTCACTTCAGAAATACTTCCTCCTTTGGATGATGAAGGTCATCTCACACTTGTTCCGGAAAAGATTTTGAAGACAAGGGAAAGGAGATTGAGAAGCAGAACTATCAAAGAATACTTAGTACAATGGAAGGATCTACCAAGTGAAGATTCCACATGGGAAGAGGAGAAGATTTTGTAGAATCCAAATCTGAAATTTCTTGAGGACAAGCAATCTGGTGTGGGGAGGACTGTAATGTCCCCATTCAAATAATTGCATAGCAGGACAATTCCATCAATCCTACTAGTTCCCTAGGTTGGATGGATACATTTGGAATTTTAATAAGGGAGCTAATAAATGATGTTCAGACATTAGAATGGAATTAATATGTAATAATGGATCTCATTAAATAAATACAAGATAAAATTTAAGTGGCAATGGAGCATGGAGACACATGGAGATTATGGGGCCCACACAAGCTATAATTTATGTGTCACATGGCATCCTCCTCTTACAATTTTGAATCCATGGGAATCCTAATGTTCTTGGATGATTTATAAGGCTAATACACTTTTACATATGCCTCATAGGTCTAATTGGGAAGGAAATGTAACTTACATGGGAGAGGAAGTGTTAAATGGGAGCTTCTTGGACACTTGGGCTAGATTCCCTAACATCTATGACATCTATGACACCAATGATGAAGATGCTATGACATTTATGACATATTTCAGACCTGAAGATTGACATCTGACCATTCTAAAATTTCAGGTTGAAATATGGAATCCAAGAGGGCACTCATGTGATTTGGGGAATCTCAATGGGTTCCCACTCGAATTGGGGGAAGATGGAAGGCTAGGAAAGGGATGACACATGGAAAATCTTGAGCATACACCCTAATTAGAATTGAATTGAGTTTATGGATGGATTGGTAACCTTAGAAGGCTAAGGATTTTTATAAAATATAGGGATCATCCAAGAGAGGAGCTTTTGATCATTTAAGAACTTTGCATTTGTGAATTGAGAGAACTAATGGATGACTAGTTTATTTCCTTAGCCAATTTCGATGGTGAAAGATTCCCATCCAAGTTGGTGTTTGGAGAGGCCACTCAGGTCTTTCATGGATATTTAATGGATTTTTTATTTTCAAGTGTAATCTATAGGGAATCTCTTGGTTCCTTCTAGTGCAACACTTTCTCTCAACCATTTCCTCTTCTTATTGCGTATTCTTGCTCATGGAGGGATTGTGCTTTTGGTGAGATATTGTACTCTTTGAGAGAGCTTCTACTGATCCATTTATAATTGTAATAAGTTTAATATTCTATTTTATTCATTATTATAAATTATCAGGTCTAAATATCCAAAGGTTGTATGTAAAATTTACTATTAATGAGCAAATAATGACCATTTCACAACTATATTGATGTATGCCATGGTAATGTTGATTATTTCGAATGGAAGAATGTCTCTCTGATATATTTATAATGAATGAATTATAATTTATGAGTATTAAAATTTTTTGGTTCAGCACTTAAGCATTTGAGGCCATTTTACTCAGTTTAATTGCATTTGGAGAAGATCTGGTGCCATTTCCCCAAGGGTCGAATTAATGATTTTGTAGCTATTTGGGAGAGGGTCATAATAGCATGTATAAAATGAATAATGATGAATATGAGACCTTAAAAATGTCCCTTAAAAATCCTCTTCCTCTGTTCAGAAATTGGAGTGGTTTTTGGAGCATTTGAGAAGCCATTTCCATCATTTACCCGGGGGGGATTGGAACCCCAATTTGCTAGTAAAGACTCCTACTTTGACCAGAATATTAAACAAGTTTTTAGAAGTAATTGGAGGTTCATAAATCATCCCTGAAAATCATATTCAAGTATTAATATCATTCATACACCTTCTCATAATATTTGGGAGCATTTGGGTCAATTTGGAGACCTAGACATCAAAACTAGTCAAAGGTCGAAATAGGAGAAAAAGTGAAAAATTGGTCATTTTAATAAAATTTTGAAAAAGGGAAATTACAATTAATTTTCACTTTGAAAGGGATGATTTTATAGGAGTTATTTCATGTTGAGTATTCCCATATTTTGCAGTGAATCGCATGAGAATCTCACTGAATTGGGTGAACATTTTGATTCATTGGCAAGTCAGTGTTTTTTCTATGAGTTTCTCTGTCTCGTCAGTTGCATGTATATTGTCTACTTCTTCAGTAATATTTTCTGAAGTTGAAGGAAGTTTCTGCTTATTTTTTTGTGTTTGTGAGTGTATTTGAACATGAATAAGTTAAATAACTTCGATGGAAGTTCTTATGTAACTTAAGCTCTAAACAAGATCTTGCTCTAATACCAATGATCCAGGATGTTCCCAGGTACATATTGGGGACAGCAATTGACTGAATGAGTCAATATATGTTATAGAGGAAGCATATAAAAAGAACCAGCAAAGCAGGAAACACACTATGTCAACAAGAAATATACACACAGACAATATGCAAGAATTCGAACCAATTTATTACTTCTTCTCCATGAAAAGATGGAGGAATGAGATCTCTATTGATTAGAAAGATAATATATTACATTAATGTACATGCTTATATACGATGTTGAGACGATTGGTTAACTACGCGCTATGTTCAGTTACAAAGAATAAGTTATAATAGTTTATAATTTTAACCGTCGCAGAGCATGTTGAGATGTTGTATGTCGAGGCAAACCTGTCGAATGAACATGTCTAGGAATACCTGTCAAAGGAGAACATGTAGAGACAGACTTGTTGAAGGCGAACCTGTCGGAAGCTGGTTGGATCAACTAAAGAGTGGATGACTCAGGCTAAAACTTCCTTTTAACAAGAGAATATGGAAGATGGAGACTCATATGCAGCATTGTTATCAACCAAAATGGCACTTCTCCATTCGATTACCGACATCCAATATGTCAGGACACAAAAGCACAAATAGGATTGAAGTAAGCCAAAACACTATAGATGTGCATGACCATTGATACATAAACTCCTAACCAGCATAATATATTTTCATGTGGAGATTAGGGATGCACACACGACTATTTTCAATGCAACCCACGTGTCATACACGACTATTTGTATTGCAACCCATGTGTACCTTGAACACGCGACTTGTCTTAAATAAAGGAGTGTGTCATACATGCCTTTCCTATATACATACTCGCATGTACCTTAATTCATGGTTAACAAATATAAATAACTATTAGTCAAGATCAGTTGAGCCTTAATCCATAACTATCTCAACTGTCTCAACCATCCTGACCTTTGAAACCACTCTATTTCCTCATGTATAAATAGAGGCCATGTGATGGGGCTAATCAATCATTCTAAGAAGAGAAAATTTATGCTGGTGGTATGCCTTCAAACATCTTGGAGCAGTAGAACCAAGTGTTCTTGGTTTGCAAAGGATTCCTTGTTTCAGAAGCTGGGTTGTAATCTCACCATTCTCTGTTTATTAATAAAGAAAGTTCTTCTTCCAATATTTGTGTTGTTGCATTCTTGTATATGATGAATAATAAATTGTTTTGATTATTTTACGATGAATATGCATCTCATTAACCATTGATATATATATACAAGATATTTCTAGAAGAATTTGTATTTTGTAGGTGTATTGGAGAATCCCTGGAAGCTTTGGAAGAGATTGAAAGAGGAGCATAGCAAACTAGGATCAACCGTCATAAACTAGGTATGCCAAGCATCCTTCCTATTCCAATTTCATTTTCTGCATAAGTTGAATGTCTGCAAGTGTCTTTGTAAGTTGGTAACCCCAAAGACCCTAGGTTACAAGGGTGCATTGTCCTAAACAAAAGAACTAGCGACTCCGTTCACAACAGTATTTGAGCCTGAAATCCGACGGTTGCCATGTTTGAAATTTGATAGATGCTTGTCGGTAATTCGACAATAACAAATTTGTTTGTCATTGGTGGCATATTTTTGGATATTCGATGACATACCAAAACCCGTTGACTTTTTGATGTACTATGCCAAATTTGTTCACCACAACTTCATCAAATTTCTGAATCCTAGGTTGTCGCAAATCCGACTTCTCTTTGTTGAATGTGAGACAATTCCTTTGTAAAATTTGGGGCATATGGTGTCGAATCTGTGACGAGTGCTAGTGGAATTTGTGATGGGTGATAGTGGAATTTGCGATGGGTGCTAGTTGAATTTGCGACAGGTTCTAGTCGAAGTTGTGATAGTTCCTTTGTAAAATTTGGGGCTTATGCTTTCAAATTTTTGACGGGTTTTAATCGAATTTGCGACAGGTGCTAGTCGAATTTGCGACAGGTTCTATTTGAATTTGCAACAGGTGCTAGTCAGTTTTTTGACAGTCTTAGTTTGATGTCGAAGGATATCTCTTGTGTGAGTTATGGAAACCTCATCAGATGAGGGACACAACTCATCGAATAATCGATGGGCTTCTATATAATTAAAAAAAAAAATTTCGGTAAGGGTGCGCTGTAAATCACCCAAGCCACATTATGTGGTCTCGACAGATGATTAACATCATCCAACAATGTCTATGGTTTTATGCAAGTTTCTTAAATTGCATTATGATAGAGAGGCTATCCAATGATGAAAATGGAGGAGGATGAATACTGCAAATGTTTTCTTATGTATCCTCACCTTATTGTTCCTCCATTAATTCATACTTTTGATCTCCTATTGTTATCAAGAATATAGCACCTTCTATGGACATAAGTTGTTCCTCTGGTCTGAATGGTTCACATCTAGAACAAATGAGTAACAACTAGTTTGAAGACTTTCCCTGGAAGCTATATATGCTTGCAATAAAATATCTGATGGAAGACCTACAAACCTACAAAAGCACACCAAACATACAACAACATCAAAGATACCAGAAAATATCCATAGATCCATATTAGTGACTAAGGAATCCAATAATATATACGTGAGATTGTAACCCAACATATATATGGGAAGGAAATCAACTTTGCATTAATAGATGAATGAAAGAGCTTACAACTGTTTTTCCTTAGTGTCGATGCACTCCTTCACAAGACTAGAACCTCATCCCCGATAGCTCCAACTTGCTCCTCTATGTTCTCTAATGGATTAGGTCAAGATGTTAATTCAACAACATAACTTTACTTCTTTCTTCTCTCCTCAACCATGGAGTATGAGCTTATATTTATAGGTCTCAAAGAGATAGGAATGGTTGAGAAATTGGTGGGTGAGGTGGCCATGAGATCCTCAAAGGAGGGATCTCGAGCTTAACTGACCCAGGTGAGTAGGGATAAGGCTAGAAATGAGGCCTTTTTTTATAGAAGCTTCATGAAACCTCCTTTTTTTTAATTTTTACCAAGGGAACTGTTACGGAGAAAAATTCCTATGGATTGGGGTACCATAACAGACAGAGTAACCGTAGAAATCAATCCTTTCCCATATGCAAGAGAAACCAAACATCTAACACTTAAGGATCTTGAAAAATACCTTATTCCGGATGGTTGATGTAGATCCCCATTGAGCTTTTCCACTCTCACTTATATTAGCAATTTTCTCTCTCAACATTCAACAAATAAGACAATCATGCTATATAATTGTGTTACACCTACTCTAGCATATACAATCAATAACATATAAGCATTTAAAAGCATCCATGGATTCAATACTCATTTAAATACACATTATTGGACAGAAAAAGATATTTCTATTAATATAAATCAGAGATTACAATAGTGACAACATCTGTCGGCATGTCTGCGAACCAGAGAAACTGAGTCCTCCACCTAGGCCTCCACCACTTAAATCCTCCATCTCTCGATAGCAAGCTCACAATAAAAAGGAAAGATTGGGAAGAACACAAAGTGCTCCAAGGGACAAAGGGATGCATACTCAAGTATAAGCTCCTGCAACAATGGACTATAGTTTTCTTGCTCTTCAATTCCTCTCCTTTCAATGTATCCAAAGGGTTCCTTATATAGTGCTTCAATGGGGTAATGGAAGGTCAAATCCGAGAAATATCAAGGCATATGGAAGGCCAAGAGACAAGTGACTCGGATCCACATCAAGGAAAACTCCAAAACTATTTAGACTTTTGCACACATCCCGATGTACACGGGTTTGAGAATAGGTTTAAAAGTCACATATAGCAAATAATGCATGTTTTTAAGGATGATATTGGAAACATCAAAGGTAAAAAAATGGTCCATGGGGTCCAAAGAGTCTCCAAAGGGATAGGGAAGGCCATAAAGGTGTGATCCACCTTGTGTGGTAAAATAAACTGTTACAAATGCCCCCTAATGTGTGAGGTCAGACGGGTGATACGATGGCCGAAATACATTATAAGTCCATCCTAGAAGTGGAGTGATGAAGAACCAGCCATCCAACAATATAATACAATAATCAAACTCTGCACATAACTGCAAGTAGATATAGCTGTCCCAGATACATAAGAGTACAATGGCCATGAATAGGCATGATACAAAATATGACATGTGTGGTCATCACCACATACAATATAGATATATCAAAATATCCATGATGAAGATATATAAAGGATCATGATCTCCATGAAAGCTGAAGATATCTAACATACACTGGAATCAAGTCACAAGAGCTGAAATCTCATGAACACTGGCACGATCAATGAGTTAGCATATATGAAATGCCACCAATCTAAAAGGTCTTCTACACAATATACTACGAGTACATGTCCTACTATGTGAATAGAGGTGTCGAGGTCGAACATAGTAGTTCATCGTCTGATTACCGGTCATTGATGTATATCATTAACAGACCCGAGATCACCCACCGATAATGAAAATGGGAATCCAGGTACTAGATTGAAAACTAACAAGTGTGAATAAATGTGTTGAGGTCGAACACTTGAAAGGATCCATCAATCAGGGGACATTGATGTATTCCCAAAATTGTTGATGGCGAGAGAACCTGCCAATGATGACTGCAAGTGTCAAGGCACTAAAAAATGACTCTAGATTCCTATCTGAGAATAAATGATCTAAATTCGATGGGATGGAATCCACTGGAAGGAGGGCATTAATGCATCCCTCATCATCCAACATGAGGTACTCAGCAAATATGTATAATGTGGAAGGACTTGATCATAATGTGCATGGACCAGTATTAGTAGTGGGAATGGCTGACATGCAAAGTCAAGAGAACTAAGGAATGGCCTATTCAGGTTTCAAATTCCTTTGAACAAGAGAATAAATGTGAAATGGTGACTGAATGTAGGAAACATAGACTCAATATACAAAATTGGGACATCTCTGCGACACAGGAGGCATTGACGGAGGCTCCATAGGGACTGGACACTTAACCAGTCGGTGGAGATAAAATCAAAGAAACGAGTACAACTCCTAAAGTCAAACTATTAATCCAACCAACGGATGTGATATACAGTACTTTGTTCAAAGGGGACACAACTCGACTGTTGCCAAAGATAACATCTTTTCTTCTCTAGCTTTTTGGTTTTTTGATTTTTTTGGACTTTTTCAAATACTTTGAAAATATTGAAAAAGAATAAAAGTGGTTTACGGTTACAAAATAGGAGGAGACGAGTGTCAAGGGGAAAACAAATTAGTTCCAAGCAGTGGAACATACCTATGCTCAATGCAAGGACACATGTGTAGGATAGCGACACTCGGGGGAAAGTCCCCTCCCAGTAAAAAATGGGAATCAAGCTGCAAAGGATATGTAAAATGGCTCTGCATGGCTGGACATGAGATAAGCTCAGGCTATATAGCTGATAATCAAAGTTATGGAAGCCATCATAAGGCTCAATAAGGCAAGCAAAACTCATGATAATGCAATTACAACTTGACATAAGGGAGTCCTGAGGAAAAAGGCCAGCAAAAAAGATCAAGAGGAGTATGAAGCTCTTGTGCAAAGTCATGGCGATACTATACAATCATGGCAATACTATACAAAGGACTCCCACACCATAAGGGAAAAAATGTCAGCATGGGCACCAAATGTAAAATAGGAGATAACTAGGGCACCCATGTATGGTCAAGCTCTACCATTCACATGATGTCACTTCTAAAAGAAACAAGGAGGTTCTGTGACAAGATAGAATGGGTTCGTACCTAAGGTTATAATGAAACGGTCATAAGGTCATGCATAAGTGCAATAGGATGTGAAATCCTAACCTATATGCCAGTTTAGACATAATACCTGTGATAGGCATGAACAGGTCAAAACCTTGAAGAGAGTGTACAAAAATCGGATCCTACATGACAACCATATTAGTCCAAAACAACCCAAAATAGTCAATAAAGAATCCAAACTATAGGATATAGGGAGGAATGATCATGACAACTGCTCCCAAAGGAAACAATGCGGTGAACAATGGGACATTAAAAGGAAAGTAAGGTGTACAACCAATGTTCACACATCCACTACCACCCCCGTGATGGTAACCACCAATGTAAATACTGAGCGAAGGAAATAAAAATCCTCTACAAATGGAGCAGAGGATGGAATGTGACCACTCCCAAATCTATGAGAATGGTAAGGGGTGGTGATGCCCCCAAGTCCGACACCAGGGTCTGTACTAGGACCAAGGATGGGTGATAGGATACCAGGAATGCCAAAAATAAAAGGACCTGAACTCAAGTAACCGTGATCCCAAATGCCAACTAGTGCACAAAGAGCACACTCCTAAGAAAATATACATCCAAAATATAAGCAATCCAAGGGGAGGATATGTGATCTCCCGAATGCAACAAGTATGTCTCACCCAGGAGAGGCTCGAAACTCCCATACACTACAAGCAGAGGTATGTAACCAATTATAGTGGCCCTCAGCTTCAACACATAAAGTGACTATGATGTTCGGCCTCTACCTGGCCAGGACACCTGCAGAATAACCTCTACAAATACCCCCTCGATAACCTAGGTAAGGAAACTAAGGTCACCTCGATATAATCAATGCTCAGGTGGACAGTAGCAGGTGGGATTGATCATATGTGAAGGGTATCAAAGCCCAAAACTCTCGAAAGAGCCCCCAGATACGAATACAATCCTAGAAATATCTTCGATGCTACTCAGTTACGACCAGGGGTCATCCCAATCAATAACCACTCACACTGACTCGTGCTTAACTCCCTTGTAAGAGGAGGATCTTGAGAAACACTAATTATATAAAGGAATTTCAAAATCTCACCTAGACAGACACATAAATGTTTTGTTTAGTGGTCTTTGAGAATTTACTCACAATGAACTATTCCAAGACCCTAAAACCTAATCTTATTGGTGCACCCTCTAAAAGAAAAGAGTGTAATTCATTTTTTTATGCGTTGATTTTAATTGGCTATAATTACTCAAAGGGAAATGGCTGTGCAATTAATGAAGTTATGACTCAGCAGTGAAATAAATATGCACACCATAACAAACAATGCTAAGTGAAATCTTTGTCAAATGAAGAATAGGGTATGCCACTACATGAGATGCATAAATATATATTCCTTTCCGAATGCCAATGCAATCCTTCCTATATGAAAGCCTAAATAAAAATCTCATCCAAGTGATCCAATGCAAGTACCTCCTCAAATCCATATGCAAAAAATGCAACTACCTTGTATTTTTCAATATAAAAGAACGAAAAATGCAATAAAAGTCATCTAAAACTCTCAATCTCTGCAGTGAGTATAAAACACAAGCCCAGCAAGACACCGAGAAAAAAATGAGTAATGCACTAATGGAAAAACAAAAAGGATAAATGACTAAAAGTAATTTCAAATAAAAATCAATGAAAAAGTGGTCTCTGGTCACAAAATAAGCATCCAATAGACAACATCAAACCCAAGGAAGACCCAACCACACTCACAACCCACCCACCAACTTCACACAACATCAAACTCACCAAAAGGGAGGATGTACGCGATTGTTTAAAGAACAGTTGCGTATATACGTGACTTTTGGCCAAAAAGCTGCATGTATATGTGGATTTTGGATAAAAACCTACGTGTATACGTGACTTTTGGCCAAAAATCCGCGTATGTACGTGACTTTTGGCCAAAAACCTACGTATACATAGAAGACAGTGGCAAAACACAGGCGAAGGGTCAAACCAATAAAGGGGAGTGTCAATGGATGAACATACTATAAAATGCAACACATAAACAAGGAGAAGCAAAGAGCAAGTCAAGAATATCAAGCACATTGTGCCCCCAAACTCCAAAGAAAAACAAAGAACGTCCCCAATATGGTCATCAATTCTGTTACAGAGAAACCTTCCTATGGCTTGGGGTACCACAAAAGACAGAATAACTGCAGAAATCAATCCTTTCCCATATGCAAGAGAAACCAAACATCTAACACTAAAGGATCTCAAAACATACCTTATTCTGGATGGTTGATGTAGATCCCTATTGAGCTTTTCCACTCTCGCTTGTATTAGCAATTTGTTCTCTCAACATTCAGGAAACAAGACAAGCATGCGATATAATTGTGTTAGACCTACTCTAGCATATACAATCAATAACATATAAGCATTTAAAAGCATCCATGGATTCAATACTGATTTAAATACACATTATTGGACAGGAAAATATATTTCTATTAATATAAATCAGAGATCACAACAGTGACAACCTCTGTCGGCATGTCTGTGAACCGGAGAAACCGGGTCCTCCACCTAGGCCTCCACCACTTCAATCCTCCATCTCTCGATAGCAAGCTCACAAGAAAAAGGTAAGCTTGGGAAGAACACAAAGTGCTCCAAGGGACAAAGGAATGCATACTCAAGTATAAGCTCTAGCAACAATGGACTATAGTTTTCTTGCTCTTCAATTCCTCCTCTTTCAATGTATCCAAAGTGTTCCTTATATAGTGGTTCAATGGGGTAATGGAAGGTCAAATCCGAGTGATCTTAAGGCATATGGAAGGCCAAGAGACAAGTGACTCAGATCCACATCAAGGAAAACTCCAAAACTATTTGGCCTTTTGCACACATCCCAATGTACACGGGTTCGAGGGTCATATCCGAGTATAGGTTTAAAAGTTGCATGTAGCAAATAATGCATGTTTTTAGGGATGATATTGGAAACATCAAAGGTACAAAAATGGTCCATGGGGTCCAAAGAGTCTGTAGAAGGACAGGGAAGGCCATAAAGGTGTGATCCACCATGTGTGGTAAAATCAGCTGTAACAGATACCCCCTGATGTGTGAGGTCAGAGGGGTGATATTATGGCCGAAATACATTATAAGTCCATCCCAGAAGTGGAGTGATGAAGAACCAGGTGGAAGAACCAGCCATCCAACAATATAATACAATAATCAAACTCTGTACGTAACTGCAAATAAATATAGCAGTCTCGGATATATAAGAGTACAATGGCCATGAATAGGAATGATACAAAATATGACATGTGTGGTCATCACCACGTACAATATAGATAGATCAGAATCTCCATGATGAAGATATACAAAGGATCATGATCTCCATGAAAGATGAAGATATCTGACATACACTAGAATCAAGTCACGAGAGCTGAAATCTCATGAACACTGGCACGATCAATGAGGTAGCATATATGAAATGCCACCAATCTGGAAGGTCTTCTACACAATTCGCTATGAGTACATGTATTAGCAATTTGTTCTCTCAACATTCAGGAAACAAGACAAACATTCTATATAATTGTGTTAGACCTACTCTAGCATATACAATCAATAACATATAAGCATTTAAAAGCATCCATGGATTCAATACTAATTTAAATACACATTATTGGATAAGAAAATATATTTCTATTAATATAAATAAGAGATCACAATAGTGACAACCTCTGTCGGCATGTCTACAAACCGGAGAAACTAAGTCCTCCACCTGGGCCTCCACCACTTCAATCCTCCATCTCTCGATAGCAAGCTCACAAGAAAAAGGCAAGCTTGGGAAGAACACAAAGTGCTCTAAGGGACAAAGGGATGCAGACTCTAGTATAGGCTCTAGCAACAATGGACTATAGTTTTCTTGCTCTTCAGTTCCTCCCCTTTCAATGTATCCAAAGGGTTCCTTATATAGTGCTTCAATGGGGTAATGGAAGGTCAAATCCGAGTGATCTTAAGGCATATGGAAGGCCAAGAGACAAGTGACTCAAATCCACATCAAGGAAAACTACAAAAATATTTGGCCTTTTGCACACATCCCAATGTACACGGGTTCGAGGGTCATATCCGAGTATAGGTTTAAAAGTCGCATGTACCAAATAATGCATGTTTTTAGGGATGATCTTGGAAACATCAAAGGTACAAAAATGGTCCATGGGGTCCAAAGAGTCTGCAGAGGGACAGGGAAGGCCATAAATGTGTGATCCACCATGTGTGGTAAAATCAGCTGTAACAGATGCTCCCTGATATGTGAAGTCAGAGGGGTGATATGATGGCTGAAATACATTATAAGTCCATCCCAGAAGTGGAGTGATGAAGAACCAGGTGGAAGAACCAGCCATCCAACAATATAATACAATAATCAAAATCTGCACGTAACTGCAAATAGATATAGCAGTCCCGGATACATAATAGTACAATGGCCAGGAATAGGCATGATACAAAATATGACATGTGTGGTCATCACCACATACAATATAGATAGATCAGAATCTCCATGATGAAGATATACAAAGGATCATGATCTCCATGAAAGATGAAGATATCTGACATACACTGGAATCAAGTCACGAGAGCTGAAATCTCATGAACACTGGCACGATCAATGAGGTAGAATATATGAAATGCCACGAATCTGGAAGGTCTTATACACAATCCACTACGAGTACATGTCCTATTATTTGAATAGAGGTGTCGAGGTCAAACATAGTAGTCCATCATCTGATTAACGTTCATTGATGTATACCGTTAACAGATGCGATATCACCCACCGATAATGAAAATGGGAATAAAGGTACTAGAGTGCAAACTAACAAGTGTGAATAAATTTTTTGAGGTCTAACACTTGAAAGGATCCATCAATCAGGGGACATTGATGTATTCCCAAAACTGTCGATGGTGAGAGAACCTTCCATTGATGACTGCAAGTCTTAAGGCACTCAAAAATGACTCTAGATTCATATCCCAGAGTAAATGATCTGAAGTCGATGGGATGAAATCCACTGGAAGGATGGCATTAATGCATCCCTCATCATCCAACATGAGGTACTCAGCAAAGATGTATAATGTGGAAGGACTCGATCATAATGTGCATGAACCAGTATCAGTACTGGGAATGGCCGACATGCAAAGTAAAGACAACTTAGGAATGGCCGACTCAGGTTTCAAATTCCTTCGAACAAGAGCATAAAGGATAAATAATGACTGAATGTAGGTAGCATAGACTCAATATACAAAACTGGGACATCTCTTCGACACATGAGGCATCGACAGAGGCTCCATAGGGACTGGAAGCTTAACCAGTCGGTGGAGATAAACTCAAAGAAACAAGTACAACTCCTAAAGTCAAACTATTAACCCAACCAACGGATGTGATATAGAGTGCTCTGTTCGAAGGTGACATGACTCGACTTCTGCTAAAGATAAAATGTTTCCCTATCCAGCTTTTTAGTTTTTTGGTTTTTTTGGACTTTTTCAAATATTTTGAAAAGCTTGAAAAAGAATAAAAGTGATTTATATTTACAGACTATGAGGAGATGAGTGTCAAGGGGAAGACAAATTGGTTCCAAGCAACGAAACATACCTATGCTCAATGCAAGGACACATGTGTAGGATAGCAAAACTCGGGGGAAAGTCCCCTCCCGGTAAAAAATGGGGAATCAAGTTGCAAAGGATATTTAAAATGGCTCTGCGTGGCTAGACATGCGACAAGATTGAGCTATATAGCTGATAATCAAAGTCAGGGAATCCCGTATAAGGCTCAATAAGGAAAGCAAAACTCATGATAATGCAATTACAACTTGACATAAGGGAGTCCTAGGGAAAAAGGCCAGCAAAAAAGATCAAGAGGAGTATGAAGCTCTTGCGTAAAGTCATGGCGATACTGATCCGTCGGATCTCAACTTGTGTGCATTAAAAGTTTGTTTTAAAAGAATGCATTCAACAAGTTAATTAATGGAACAACATTAATAGAAATTAAATGCTCAAGACAGGAATGAAAAACAATACTGATAAACAGATGTAAGAAGAAACACAGAATCAGAGAGTCACAAATAGAAGTTGATAACGGATTTCACCCCCTCCACTGGGCTACGTCTCCAGGTCCCTCTCCAATGGGTATCGATCCAATTAATCTCTTTAAAAAGGTACAAAATGGTTCTGGAATCAACTTCAGCAACTGTAAACAGAATGCTGTGCAAAATATTTAAGACCTCTCTTCTGGAAATTACAATTAGCATTCAAAAGACAAAGAAAGCTAAAATATAACAAAGAATGCCGACTTCTACAGCACAGCGTCTGGACACTTCGCAGCAAAATCTCTCTAAGCTTCTCATAATAGAGAACGATGCGCTACGCTCTAAACCAATCTGATTCTCGCCACTCTGTTTGTGTCTCGGTGGCCAGCCTCCTCTATTTAAGAGTTCAAAGGAAGGATAAGTAATGGATTCTTCTTTATTGTCATTACAACCATATGCTAAAACTGAATCATGCAACCCCGCCAAATCACTGCCCAAGCGTTATGTTACCACGACGTTCCATATCCCCGAAACGTTGCAACCAACTCCACGCACATGTGCCAACTCACAACACGTTACAATGAATTGCAACTGGGCTATGCCATGTAATGTAACCGTTTGATGCCATCACAAAAGTTACAAATGTCACGGCATATGAGGACTCCGCCATATACCCGATCCACTATCGTAGCATATGAGGTCTTCACCATATACCTGATCCACCGTCGCAACATACAAAGGTCGCAGCATATTGGTAACCTCCACGAACCATTCGATGTTCAACTTCGACGGTTCGCAAGCTGCGCGGCCCATTTATAACTGTGCGCCCATGCGATAAGTTGCGCACCATGCGATAGCTGCGTGCCCATGCGATAAGCTACGCACCATGCGATAGCTACGCGGCGTGCGATAACTGCGCGGCTCATGCACAGACTGCGCTGCACATTGCCACAAATGTTAAGGGATGGTCACATATAATGTTTAGCATATGAGTTAAAACCATAGATTAATAACTATTGTACCATATTGGATCAGTGTGATTTTAAAGATGAATAATCCACCGGATCATTCCTCCCCATTGGAGAGATTTTGGACCACCAAAAGCTTGAATCATTCGGCAAGTAAGTGAGGGTACAGCTCCCTCACTTTTCCAATCTCCATCCATCTTGCTTTGCTAGGATACATGCCTTTCAGCCCCACTCGAAGGTACTCAGCATTCCCCCTTCGTGAAGTCCTTACATTTCTGTCAAGAATAACATCATCCTGCAACTCATTCATATATTCAGGTGCCATATCATCAACTGAAGGAATCTGTATGTTAGTTTCCTCATCCATGATCATAGGAGGCTCATACAGTTTAAGATTCTCAACATTGATAACTGAATAAATTTGCATGTATGGAGGTAAATTCAAGCGAAAAGCATTAGTACTGATCTTTTCCAAGATCTCAAAAGGACCATACCGGATAGGTTTAAGCTTTTTACCTTCACCTTTCATTCTTTCTTTGGTGATATGTAACAAAACTCTGTCACCAACCTGAAATTGATGATCAACTCGATGCTTGTCATGCCTGGCTTTGTACTTGGCCTGGCTCTTCTCCAACTGTTCCTGAACTTCCTGCTACACTGCTTGGATTCTCTGAATGAACCTTAGAGCTTTATCTGCATCATGATGTCCATCCACTGCATTTTTTCCAAAAGAGAAATCCATCGGTGTTTTTGGCAGATAACCAAAACAAGTTTCAAAAGGAGATTTTTTCGTGGAAGAGTGAACTGCATGATTGTAAGCATGCTGTATATACTGCAACTGCTCATCCCAAAGTTTAGGATGTTTACTAAAATATCCTCTGAGTAGCTGAACCACTGTTCTGTTTACTACCTCTGTTTGCCCATTGGTCTGTGGATGAAAAGCTATACTTTTCTTAAGTTTAGTGTCCATAAGCTCCCATAAAGTCGACCAAAATTCTCCCAAGAACCGGGAATCCCAATCAGATACAATAAACATGGGTAGCCCAAAATGTACCCAAATATTCTGAAAGAATAGATGAGCTGTTTGTTCAGCAGTGATCTGTTTGTTACATGGCATTAAGATACACATTTTGCTGAATCTATCCACAACAACATATAGTTAATCATGCCCTTTTCTAGACATAGGTAGTCCCCCTACAAAGTCCATAGAAATGCTTTCCCAAGGACGAGAAGAAACTGGAAGAGGAGTGTACAAACCCAACTTCCTATTGCTAGGCTTACTTGTTGCACACATAACACAACCTCTGATGTATTTAGCTACAGTTTCTTGCATTTGAGGCCAATAAAAATGATTTTGCAATAATGACAGTGTCTTACTTACTCCAAAATGTCCTGCAATCAATGAACTATGTGCTTCTCGAATCACATGCACTCTCTCTTTCTCTAGAATACAAAGTTTACCAAGATGATACAAGAGTTGATTATGCACATAATATTTCTCTTCCTGTTTACCATGTATTAGTGATGCATATACTTTCTTAAAATCTTTATCTTCTGCATATTGTTCAATATAGCTTTCATGTGTTAATGAACTGTTTTGAAGATTGATTGAAGCATTTGTGGGAGGCCTTGATAACATGTCTGCTACCTTATTATGAATTCCCTTTTTGTACTTAATTATGAGATGAAACTGTTGTAAGAATCCCATCCATCTTAAATTCCTACTTTGTTGTATTTTAGTTTGAGATTGTAAATATTGAAGTGGCTGATGATCAATATGTATGACTGTTTCTTTTCCCATGATATAATGTTTCCACTTCTTCACACTCTGTACTAAAGCATACAACTCTTTGTCATAGGTTGGATAGTTACTTACCGCAGTAGAGAACATTTCTGAATGGTAACAAACTAGCTTCCTCCCTTGCATCAAAACAACACCCATGGCAAACCCGCTGGCATCGATTTCGATCTCAAATGGCTGCTGCAAATTTGGCAATGTCAGAACTGGTGCGGTGCTAATCCTTTCCTTCAAAGTGTCAAAGGCTCTCTGATGCTTTCCTCCCCACTGGAAAATTTCTTTAATTCTTGTCAACGCATGTAATGGAGCAGCAATGGAAGAAAACCCAGAAATGAATTTCCTCCAATACTGAACCGCACCCAGAAAAATTCTGATTTCAGTAACGGTGTTAGGCTGTGGCCAGTTTACAATGACAGCAACCTTGGCTGGGTCCACTCGTAGGTGGCCTCCACCAATAATATGGCCCAGATATACTAAAGAAGTTTTAGCAAATTCACATTTAGACATTTTTACATAAAGCTTCTCCTTCCTCAACACATCTAAAACTTTCTTCACATGTACAACATGCTCTTCCCATGTTTTTCTAAACACAAGGATATCATCCAGATATACAATTACAAAATCATCAATGAATGGTCGAAAGACATCATTCATGACCCGCATGAAAGTAGCAGGTGCGTTACAGAGCCCAAAAGGCATCACAAGCCATTCATACAAACCCTGTTTTGTTTTAAACGTTGTTTTCCAAGCATCATTTTCAGTAACACGGATTTGATGATACCCACTACGCAGATCCAATTTTGTAAAATAAGTTGCATGTTTCAACTGATCAATCAAATCATCAATGCGGGGAAGAGGATACCTGTTCTTAATGGTGATTTTGTTAAGGGCCCTATAGTCGATGCACATCCTCCAAGACCCATCCTTCTTTGGAACCAAGACTATAGGAGAGCCACAAGGAGAAGTGCTGGGCCGAATGACCCCCTTCTCAATCAGCTCCCGAACCTGCTTCTTGATTTCCTCATTCTGCATTACAGACATCCGGTACATAGCTATGTTCGGGAGCGGCACATCCTGCTGCAAATGTATCTCATGTTGAATCTCTCTCTTTGGCGGTAACCCCTTCGGATCTTGAAACAAATCGTCATACTCAGACATGATTTCAATCAGTTCATATTTACGCTTAGGGTCACACCCTTCAAAAGATTTAGAGATCTCATCATTTTTCACCTTAACCATCATTAACACAAAATTCTTACTAGCATTTACCAACCTCTTCATTTGTCCTGTAGAAACTATTGCTAGATTGGTTTTTATCTTATGTGCTCGTACAATATATTATACACCATCTTTAAAAAGATGATACTTATTCTGCTCTCTATAAAAGACTGCTTTCCGGTCATACAAATATGGACTCCCAAGTACAATCCCACAAATGTCAAGTGGTACTACATCTAGTTCTACCTCATCTATGAATTTTTTCAGTAATTGCAAACTTCAATACACATTTCTTTGTAACTTGCAATCGTGTATCATTAGTAACCCAACCAAGAGGATAGGGCTTTTCATGAGGCATAGTAACTAAATGCAATTTCTTAACCACTTCTTCTGATATCAGATTTACTTGTGAGCCACTATCAAACAATGTATTAATCTTTGTGTGATTTGCAATGACATGAACATGAAACAGTGCACTTCTATCTTTATCATTTTGCTTAGAAGTAGATGGCAGATTTGTACTTGCACTAGAACTTGATTTTGCATCAATGGGAAGTGAGATACTTTTATCCTTACCCTAGATTCCGACAGCTGTAACCTTTGTTTCATCACCTGAGTCGGATCCCAAGTCCCGAATAACTGCTGCAGTAGCTTTTGCTTTGCCGTTATCTTTGTTTCCTCCGTACTTCTTTGGCCTTAACTCCGGATGAAGTTTCCAACACTTAGAGACATCATGTCCCTTCTGACAATGCGAACATGTAGGATTTTCACCCTCTTTCTTAATGGTAGCCATCTTCTTTTTCCCCGTATCTCTACCTTTCGATTTGCTGTCAAATTTAAAGGATTTCTTCATGAAAGTATCATTAGCATGCTTCCCTATAGCTTCTAAATGTGTAGCTTGAACACATACATCATCCAAGGCACTGGGGTTAAACATCAACAAAGTATGCCGCAAATAAGAATGCATGCCACCAATGTACTTAAGAAGAGTTTCCTGGGTATCTAATGCAACATTCAATGCAATAGCCCTCTTTCTAAATTCATGAGTATATTCTTGAATTCTTTGTCCTTTAGCTTGTCTAAAAGTTTGCCAGCTCATTATCAATTCCTGCATATGACCTAAAGGATAAAATTGCTTCCTTAATACTTCAATGAATTCATTCCAAACTGAAATAATTTTACCATTCTTTCGAAGATCTTGATGAATCTTGCTCTCCCACCAAGTAAGATCCATTCCACTCATTCTCAAAGTGGCCAAATGGATTCTGGAAGGGTCATCAGTAATGCCCTACACCCTGCAATATACTTCAAGCTGCTTGATCCAATTGTCTAACTTTTCAGCATCTAAATCTCCATTATAAATTGGCAATTCAAATTTCACATCCAATTTGAAATAAGGCATATTAGGACTTGCATTATTTGAATGAGAAGTATGAGAAGAAGAGAAAGTTTGATTAGTTTCAGGAGGATCACCATCACCTCCTTCTCCTTTACCCTTTTCTTCCTTCTTCACTTCTGCATCTTTGGATGAAGAACCTTCTTCTTTCTTCTTCCTTTCTGCTCGCTCATCGAGTAGAATTTCCATCATGACTTTCATGCTCATAAAATCCTCCAAAAACTCAGTTTTTGAAATAACTGGTTTTTCCCGTTCTGCATGTCCTTCTTCTTCCCCTCGTGGAGAAGACATGGTTCTTGAGAATGTTCTCCTTGAGCCAATCTCAGGATCTCCTTCAACTAATTCTCCTTCACCATGCTTTAACCTGAACCTGGTAAGCATTCACAAACTTGCACAAGCAGTCAACCAGCTTTGATCCCATAATATGGTTCGTCGGATCTCAACTTGTGTGCATTAAAAATTTGTTTTAAAAGAATGCGTTCAACAGGTTAATTAATGGAACAACATTAATAGAAATTAAATTCTCAGGACAGGAATGAAAAACAATACTGATAAACAGATGTAAGAAGAAACATAGAATCAAAGAGTCACAAACATAAGTTGATAACGGAGTTCACCCCCTCCACTGGGCTATGTCTCCGGGTCGCTCTCCAATGGGTACCGATCCAATTAATCTCTTTAAAAAGGTACAAAATGGTTCTGGAATCAACTTCAACAACTGTAAACAGAATGCTGTGCAAAATCTTTAAGACCTCTCTTCTGGAAATTACAATTAGCATTCAAAAGACAAAGAAATATAAAATATAACAGAGAATGTCGACTTCTATAGCACAGCGTCTGGACACTTTGCAGCAAAAGCTCTCTAAGCTTCTCATAATAGAGAACGATGCGCTGCGCTCTAAACCAATCTGAGTCTCCCCACTCTGTCTGTGTCTCGGTGGCCAGCCTCCTCTATTTAAGAGTTCAGAGGAAGGATAAGTAACAGATTCTTCTTTATTGTCATTACAACCATACGCTAAAAATGAATCATGCAACCCCGCCAAATCACTACCCAAGCGTTATGTTACCACGACGTTCCTTATCCCCAAAACATTTCAACCAACTCCACGCACATGTGCCGACTCACAACACGTTGCAATGACTTGCAACTGGGCTATGCCACGTAATGTAACCGTTTGATGCCATCACAAAAGTTACAAATGTCATGGCATATGAGGACTCCGCCATATACCCGATCCGTTGTCGCAGCATATGAGGTCTTTGCCATATACTTGATCCGCCGTCGCAACATACAAAGGTCACAGCATATGGGTAACCTCCACGAATCATTCGATGTTCAACTTCGACGGTTCGCAAGTTGCACGGCCCATGCATAACTGCGTGCCCATGCGATAAGCTGTGCACCATGCGATAACTTCGCGCCCATGCGATAAGATGTGCACCATGCGATAGCTGCGCGGCATACGATAATTGCGTGGCTCATGCATAGACTGCTCTGCGCATTGCCACAAATGTTAAGGGATGGTCGCATATAATGTTTAGCATATGAGTTAAAACCATAGATTAATAACTATTGTACCATATTGGATCAATGTGATTTTAAAGATGAATAATCCACCGGATTAGATACTATACAAAGGACTCCCACACCCTAAGGGAAAAAATGTCCACATGGGTACCAAATGAGAAACAGGAGCTAACTATGGAACCCATGTATGGTCAAGCTCTACCATTGACATCATGTCACTTCTAAAAGAAACAAGGAGGTTCCGTGACAAGATAGAATGGGTTCGTACCTAAGGTTATAATAAAATGGTCATAAGGTCATGCATAAGTGCAAGCGGATGTGATATCCTAACCTATATGCCAATTCAGACATAATACCTATGATAGTCACGAACGAGTCAAAACCTCGAAGAGAGTGTACAAAAACTGAATCCTACATGATAACCATATTAGTCCAAAACAACCCAAAATAGTCAATAAAGAATCCAAACTATAGGATATAGGGAGGAATGATCATGACAACTGCTACCAAAAGAAACAATGCGGTGAACGATGGGACATAAAAAGGAAAGTGATGTGTACACCCAACGTTCACGCATCCACTACCACCCCCATGAGGGTTACCACTGGTGTAAATATCAAGCAAAGGGAATAAAAATCCTTTACAAATGGAGCAGAGGACGGAATGTGACCACTCCCAAATCTATGAGCACGGTAAGGGGTGGTGATGCCGCCAAGTCCTACACCAGGGTCTTTACTAGGACCAAGGATGGGTGATAGGATACAAGGCATGCCAAAAATAAAAGGATTCAAACTCAAGTAACCATGATCCCAAAGGCCAACTAGCGCACAAATAGCACACTTCTAAGAAAATCTACATCCAAAATACAAGCAATCCAAGGGGAGGATATGTGAGCTCCTGAATGCAGCAGGTATGTCTCACCTAGGAGAGGCTTGAAACTTCCATACACTACAAGTGGAGGTATGTAACCAATTATAGTGGCCCTCAACTTCAATGCATAAAGCGACTGTGATGTCCGACCTATACCTGGCTAGGACACCAACATAATAACCTTTGTAAATACCCCGTCAATAACCTAGGTAAGGCAACTAAGGTCACCTCGATATAATCAATGCTTAGGTGGATAGTCACAAGCGGGATTGACCGTATGGGAAAGGTAGAAAACCCCAAAACTCTTGAAAGAGTCCCCAAATATGAATACAATCCTGGAAATATCTTTGGTGCTACTCAGTTATGACCAGGGATCTTCCCAATCAATAACCGCTCACATTGCCTCGTGCTTAACTCCCTTGTAAGAGGAGGATCTTGAGAAACACTAATTATATAAATGAATTTCAAAATCTCACCTGGATAGACACATAAATGTTTTGTTTAGTGGTTTTGGAGAATTTACTCACAATGAACTATTCCAAGACCCTGAAACCTAATCTTGTTGGTGCACTTTATAAAAGAAAAGAGTGTAATTCATTTTATTATGTGTTGATTTTAATTGGTTGTAATTACTCAAATGGAAATGGCCGTGCAACTAATGAAGTTATGACTCAGCAGTGAAGTAAATATGCACACCATAACAAACAACGCTAAGTGCAATATTTGTCAAATGAAAAATAGGGTATGCCACCACATGAGATGCATAAATATATATTCCTTTCCGAACGCCAATGCAATCCTTCCTATATGAAAGCCTAAATAAAACTCTCATCCAAGCGATCCAATGCAAGTAACTCCTCAAATCCATATTCAAAAAATACAACTACCTTGTATTTTTCAATATAAAAGAATGAAAAAATGCAATAAAAGTCATCTAAAACTCTCAATCTCTGCAGCAAGTATAAAACACAAGCCCAACAAGACACCGAGAAAAAAACGAGTAATGCACTAATGGAAAAACAAAAAGGATAAATGACTAATAGTACTTCCAAATAAAAATCAATGAAAAAGCGGTCTTTGGTCACAAAAGAAGCATCCAACAGACAACATCAGACCCAAGGAAGACACAACCACACTCACAACCCACGCAACAACTTCCCACAACATCAAACTCACCAAACCAGAGGATGTACGCAAAAATTTTAAAGAATAGTTGCGTATATATGCAACTTTTGGTCAAAACGATGCATGTATATGTGGATTTTGGCCAAACAACTGCATGTATATGTGACTTTTGGCTAAAAATCCACGTATGTATATGATGTTTGGCTAAAAACCTGCGTATACAGAGAAGACAGTGGTAAAAATCAGGCCAAGGGTCAAACCGATAAAGGGGAGTGTCAATGGATGAACATACTATAAAATGCAACACAGAAACAAGGAGAAGCAAAGAGCAAGTCAAGAATATCAAGCACATTGTGCCCCCAAACCCTAAAGAAAAACAAAGAACGTCCCCAGTATGGTCGCCAATTCTATTAAGGAGAAAAATTCCTATGGCTTGGGGTACCACAACAGACAGAGTAACCGCAGAAATCAATCCTTTCCCATATGCAAGAGAAACCAAACATCTAATACTAAAGGATATTGAAACATACCTTATTCTCGATGGTTGATGTAGATCCCCATTGAGATTTTCCACCCTCGTTTGTATAGCAATTTGCTCTCTCAACATTCAACAAACAAGACAAGCATGCTATATAATTGTGTTAGACCTAATATAGCATATACAATCAATAACATATAAGCATTTAAAATCATCCATGGATTCAATACTCATTCAAATACACATTATTGGATAGGAAACGATATTTCTATTAATATAAATCAGAGATTACAACTGTGACAACCTCTGTCGGCACGTCTGCGAACCGGAGAAACTGAGTCCTCCACCTGGGCCTCCACCACTTCAATCCTCCATCTCTCAATAGCAATCTCACAAGAAAAAGGCAAGCTTGGGAAGAACACAAAGTGATCCAAGGGACAAAGGGATGCAGACTCAAGTATAAGCTCCCACAACAATGGACTATAGTTTTCTTGCTCTGCAATTCCTCCCCTTTTAATGTATCCAAAGGGTTCCTTATATAGTGCTTCAATGGGGTAATGGAAGGTCAAATATAAGCGATATCAAGGCATATGGAAGGCCAAGAGACAAGTGAATTGGATCCACATCAAGGAAAACTCCAAAACTATTTGGCCTTTTGCGCACATCCTGATGTACGTGGGTTTGAGGGTCATATCCCCGTATATACATGAGAATAGGTTTAAAAGTCATGTATAGAAAATAATGCATGTTTTTAGGGATGATCTTGGAAACATCAAAGCTACAAAAATGGTCCATGGGGTCGAAAGAGTCTGCAGAGGGACATGGAAGGCCATAAAGGTGTGATCCACCATGTGTGGTAAAATCAGCTATAACAGATGCCCCCTAATGTGTGAGGTCATAGGGGTGATACAATGGCTGAAATACATTATATGTCCATCCCAGAAGTGAAGTGATGAAGAACCAGGTGGAAGAACCAGCCATCCAATAGTATAATACAATAATCAAACTCTGCACATAACTGCAAGTAGATATAGCAGTCCCGGATACATAAGAGTACAATGGCCATGAATAGGAATGATACAAAATATGACATGTGTGGTCATCGCCACATACAATATAGATAGATCAGAATCTCCATGATGAAGATATACAAAGGATCATGATCGCCATGAAAGCTGAAGATATCTGACATACACTAGAATCAATTCACAAGAGTTGAAATGTCATGAACACTAGCACGATCATTGAGGTAGCATATATAAAATGCCACCAATCTAGAAGGTCTTCTATAGAATTCACTACGAGTACATGTCCTACTATGTGAATAGAGGTGTCAAGGTCAAACATGGTAGTCCATTGTCTGATTAGCGGTCATTGATGTATACCGTTAACAGATGTGAGATCACCCACCAATAATGAAAATGGGAATCAAGGTACTAGATTGCAAACTGACAAGTGTGAATAAATGTGTTGAGGTCGAACACTTGAAAGGAGCCATCGATCATGGGACATTGATGTATTCCCAAAACTGTCGATGGCGAGAGAACCTGCCACTGATGACAGCAAGTCTCAAGGCACTAAAAAATGAATCTAGATTCCTATCCCAAAATAAATGATCTGAAGTCGATGGGATGAAATCCACTGGAAGGAGGGAATTAATGCATCCCTCATCATCCAACACGAGGTACTTAGCAAAGCTGTATAATGTGGAGGGAATGGATCATAATGTGCAAGAACCAGTATCAGTACTGGGAATGGATGACATGAAAAGTCAAGAGAACTGAGGAATGGCTGACTTAGGTTTCAACTTCCTTCGAACAAGAGCATAAAGGAGAAATGGTGACTAAATGTAGGCAGCATAGAATCAATATACAAAACTGGGACATATCTACGACATAGGAGGTATCGACAGAGGCTCCATAGGGACTGGAAGCTTAATCAGTCGATGGAGATAAACTCAGGGAAATGAGTAGAGCTCCTAAATTCAAACTACTAATCCAACCAACAGATGTGATATGCAGTGCTCTGTTCAAAGGTGGCATGACTCGACTGCTGCCAAAGATAACATCTTTTCCTATCTGGCTTTTTATTTTTTTTATTTTTTTGGACTTTTTCAAATATTTTGAAAAGGTTGAAAAAGAATAAAAGTGCTTTATAGTTACAGACTAGGAGGTGACGAGTGTCAAGGGGCAAACAAACTAGTTCCAAGTAGTGAAACATACCTATGCTCAATGCAAGGACACATGTGTAGGACAACGACACTCGGGGGAAAGTCCCCTCCCGGTAAAAAATGGGGAATCAAGCTGCAAAGAATATGTAAAATGGCTCTACATGGCTGGACATGAGACAAGCTTGGGCTATATAGCTGATAATCAAAGTCAGGGAAGCCAGCATAAGGCTCAATAAGGCAAGCAAAACTCATGATAATGCAATTACAACTTGACATAAGGGAGTCGTGATGAAAAAGGCCAGCAAAAAATATCAAGAGGAGTATGAAGCTCTTGCGCAAAGTCATGGCGATACTATACAAAGGACTCCCACACCCTAAGGAAAAAAATGTTGGCATGGGCACCAAATGAAAAACAGGAGCTAACTAGGGCACCCATGTATGGTCAAGCTCTACCATTCACATCATGTCACTTCTAAAAGCAACAAGGAGGTTCCGTGACAAGATAGAATGGGTTCACACCTAAGGTTATAATGAAATGGTCATAAGGTCATGCATAAGTGCAAGCGGATGTGATATCCTAACCTATATGCCAGTTCAGACATAATACCTGTGATAGGCACGAACGGGTCAAAACCTCGAAGAGAGTGTACAAAAACCGGATCCTACGTGACAACCATATTAGTCCAAAACAACCCAAAATAGTAAATAAAGAATACAAACTATAGGATATAGGGAGGAATGATCATGACAACTGCTCCGAAAGGAAACAATGTGGTGAACGATGGGACATAAAAAGGAAAGTAAGGTGTACACCCAACGTTCATGCATCCACTATCACCCCCATGAGGGTGACCACCAGTGTAAATACCGAGTGAAGGGAATAAAAATCCTCTACAAATGGAGCAGAGGACGGAATGTGACCACTCCCAAATCTATGAGCACAGTAAGGGGCGTTGATGCCCCCAAGTCGGACACCAGGGTCTGTACTAGGACCAAAGATGGGTGATAGGATACCAGGCATGCCAAAAATAAAAGGACCTAAACTCAAGTAACCGTGATCCCAAAGGCCAACTAGCGCACAAAGTGCACACTCCTAAGAAAATCTACATCCAAAATACAAGCAATAAAAGGGGAGGATATGTGAGCTTCCGAATGTAGCAGGTATGTCTCTGCTAGGAGAGGCTCGAAACTCCCATACACTACAAGCAGAGGTATGTAACCAATTATAGTGGCCCTCAGCTTCAATGCATAAAGCGACTGTGATGACTGACCTTTACCTGGCCAGGACACTTCTAGAATAACCTCTGCAAATACCCCCTCGATAACCTAGGTAAGGAAACTAAGGTCACCTCAATATAATCAATGCTCAAGTGGATAGTTGCAGGCGGGATTGGCCGTATGTGAAGGGTAGCAAAGCCCGAAACTCTCGAAAGAGCCCCCAGATACGAATACAATCCTGGAAATATCTTCGATGCTACTCAGTTATGACCAGGGGTCATCCCAATCAATAACCGCTCACACTGCCTTGTGCTTAACTCTCTTAAAAGAGGAGGATCCTGAGAAACACTAATTATATAAAGGAATTTCAAACTCTCACCTGGACAGACAAATAAATGTTTTGTTTAGTGGTCTTGGAGAATTTATTCACAATGAACTATTCCAGGACCCTAAAACCTAATCTTGTTGGTGCACCCTATAAAATAAAAGAGTGTAATTCATTTTCTTATGCGTTGATTTTAATTGGATGTAATTACTCAAAGGGAAATGGCCGTGCAACTAATGAAGTTATGACTCAGCATTGAAGTAAATATGCAAACCATAACAAACAACGCTAAGTGCGATCTTTGTTAAATGAAAAATAGGGTATGCCACTACATGAGATGCATAAATATATATTCCTTTCTGAATGCCAATGCAATCCTTCCTATATGAAAGCCTAAATAGAACTCTCATCCAAGCAATCCAATGCAAGTACCTCCTCAAATCCATATGCAAAAAATGCAACTACCTTGTATTTTTCAATATAAAAGAATGGAAAATGCAATAAAAGTCATCTAAAACTCTCAATCTCTGTAGCAAATATAAAACACAAGCCCAGCAAGACACCAAGAAAAAAACGAGTAATGCACTAATGGAAAAACAAAAAGGAAATATGACTAAAAGTACTTTCAAATAAAAATCAATGAAAAATCAGTCTCTGGTCACAAAAGAAGCATCCAACAGACAACATCAAACCCAAAGAAGGCCCAACCACACTCACAACCCACCCAACAACTTCCTACAACATCAAACTCACCAAAAGTGAGGATGTACGTGACTGTTTAAAGAATATTTGCGTATATACGCGACTTTTGGCCAAAAATCCACATATGTACATGACTTTTGGCCAAAAACCTGCGTATACAGAGAAGACAGTGGTAAAAAGCAGGCCAAGGGTTAAACCAATAAAGGGGAGTGTCAATGGATTAACATACTATAAAATGCAACACAAAAACAAGGAGAAGCAAAGAGCAAGTCAAGAATATCAAGCACATTGTGCCCCCAAACCCCAATGAAAAACAAAGAATGTCCCCAATATGGTCGCCAATTCTGTTACGGAGAAAACTTCCTATGGCTTGGGGTACCACAACAGACAGAGTAACCGCAGAAATCAATCCTTTCCCATATGCAAGAGAAACCAAACATCTAACACAAGAGGATCTCGAAACATACCTTATTCCGAATGGTTGATGTAGATCCCCGTTGAGCTTTTCCACTCTCACTTGTATTAGCAATTTGCTCTCTCAACATTCAACAAACAAGACAAGCATGCTATATAATTGTGTTAGACCTACTCTAGCATATACAATCAATAACATATAAGCATTTAAAAGCATCCATGGATTCAATACTCATTTAAATACACATTATTGGATAGGAAAAGATATTTCTATTAATATAAATCAGAGATTACAATAGTGACAACCTCTGTCGGCATGTCTGCAAACCGGAGAAACTGAGTCCTCCATCTAGGCCTCCACCACTTCAATCCTCCATCTCTCGATAGCAAGATCAAAAGAAAAAGGTAAACTTGGGAAGAACACAAAGTGCTCCAAGGGACAAAGGGATGCAAAATCAAGTATAAGCTCTGACAACAATGGACTATAGTTTTCTTGCTCTTCAATTCCTCCCCTTTTAATGTATCCAAAGGGTTCCTTATATAGTGCTTCAATGGGGTAATGGAAGGTCAAATCTGAGTGATATCAAGGCATATGGAAGGCCAAGAGACAAGTGACTCATATCCACATCAAGGAAAACTCGAAAACTATTTGGCATTTTGTACACATCCCAATGTACGTGGGTTTGATGGTCATATCCACGAGAATAGGTTTAAAAGTCACGTATAGCAAATAATGCATGTTTTTAGGGATGATCTTGGAAACATCAAAGGTACAAAAATGGTCCATGGGATCCAAAGAGTCTACAGAGGGATAGGGAAGGCGATAAAGGCATGATCCACCATGTGTGGTAAAATCAGCTGTAACAAGAACTGCTTATACTCCCTTATGACATAGCGGTGACGGGTGAGAACTGTGCCAAAGACAAAGGTTAAAGGTGATGCACCTGGTTTCCACATTACTTGGGTGGTGCTGCATAATGTACCACTTATCTACTTAAGGGTAAGAGCGGTACTGAAGTTTTTCATGTTAGGATCAATATCTAAAGCACTGTTCACTTCAAGTTTGGGATTGAGGGAAAAATAGAGGTGTTAGGGATCTTATCACATGCTAGTGATAGGATTTGAGTGTAACAAAATGACCCCCAAAGCATGAGGCTAGAGGGATACAATAGGCAAGAGATTTGATAGAGAAAGTTATCACTTCGAGGTAAGAGTCAACTTGATTGGAGAGTGTCATCGAGTAGGCATCTCTAATACATCAATTCTTTGAATCATGAGTAAATTTAACCTCATCATGGATGCAGACCAATATAAGGAAAATCCATTAACAACCATGGATACTAGAATGTAGATCCATGCGATAGAGGACTCAAACTTGAACATAGCTACCAGATATACAACGTAGATCTATGTCATACATACACAAATTTGAGCATAGACACAACCATACAAATGTGGATCCATGCTAGTAGTTCATACAATATACTCCATCGCAACCTAGGGAGAAAGCTATGAGTGCTTTAACAAATACCTAGGGTCTTCGTCTCGTCTTCCACAAAGTATGATTCTATCCATGTGATTACAATGTTCTGAAGTCAAACATGCTAGAAACCACTTGATTACCGACCAATGAGGTGAACTGTTAACAAGTGCGAGGGAGATCACCATTGATGTCAATGATTCCCAAGGTACCCTAGTACAATAAACTGGGTGTGAATAGATGTTTTGATGTCGAACACTGAACATAATATTTTGATCAAAGGTCAATGATGTGAACCTTTGTCGAGAGCAAGAGAATATGTCATTGAGGCATACAGATCTGAAGGTACTAAACTTGTTTCTAAGACTATTTCCTGGATGATGAGCTGATGTTAATAGGAATAGTCTCATCGAAGGAGGGCCATGATGAATCCCACATCGATGACACAAAACTTGGAACAAAGTTCTAGAATGTTTGTAGATAATGTAACCATAGGACTAACTCAAAAGTATTAACACAAAGGCTATGTTAACTGCAGAGGTAAACTTCTTTCTTCCTTTCAACATCGGGCAGCACGATAAAAACCTTGGTAGCATGACTAGAACAGACGGACACACAATACGACTGTGGACAATGCATTCTTTTGAAAGACTCAAAAGAGTGACATGACTCATGAAAGTGGATCGACTTGTAAGCTAGCTGAATATCCAATTGACTGAATGATATGCATACAAGTGCCATGTTCAAAGGTAACAAACAACTGCCATTTGATTTGCAAAATTATTCCCTTCCCTTAATTCCCCCATCATCATTGAGGAGTGCCTCTTTTTCATTTTTACGAGTCCAAAGAGGGTAACAAACACTCGTTTTATCTCATCTGCAAACAAGTCCATTCCCATATATTTCACGAACTTGAGAAAGGAGGGGTTTGTTATCAAAAAAGGGTCTCTCAATGTTTAGTTTAACGAGTACAATGAAAGCAAACTTGGTGTTGTTCATGTTTAGAGAGTCTAAACAAAGATGAAAGAAAACTCCAGAGGATCCTTTTTCATAAATAGTCTATTCGAACCAAAAAAGAGATAACCTACCGTCGGAGAGACGAATCTTCAAATATTTTTACGAGTATGAAGAAGACAAGTACTCGACAATCTTTTCATATTTAGGGAGTCTGAAAAGAGATTAAAGGAGACTCCATTAGGTCTCTTTTTATGATGAGAAGTTTTACGAGCCCAAAAAGAATCGGAAAAGGACTCGAAACTTTGATACTGAGTTCTGAGAGCATTACCAAAGTGTCGAAACAAATGCTCGGGGACTTTTTCTGTTTTATGGAAGTACAAAAAAGTAAAAAACAAACTCCCCATATACTTTACTGTTTCCATTTCTACTCTTGCAAGACTCAAAACGATATTAATCTCTCGAAAAATGACTTAAAAAAAACTATATAAATGGGTTTTATAATAATAATGATTTTTAAAATATCAACATAGTATTAAAAAACCCTAAAAATGGATATAAAGGTCATTTTGAATAGTAAAAATCAAACCATTTTACTATTTACCACTTTGTGAGAGAATTTTGGAGCAAATTTGAGTGCCGTCAGAGCTAGGTAAATGACAAAACCTTATCCTTTCTTTTTGAAGCATCCATTTTTTATTTTGTGGGGGTTTTGGGCTATTTTAGGCAAACCCTAAACCTCAAATGTGGGCACCGCTCCTGCCCCTTACAGGACATGTGGTGCACCGTGAGAACCACGCAAGTTCTATTGCACTTAGGCGGTGCCGCCGCTCTATGCAAATGGAGCTCAGGCAGTGCCGGCCGTGAGTGGGGAAAAATGAATGGACAAGCAAAAGAATGAGTTTTTAATTGATTTTAATGATTTATTGTGTTTCTAATTAGTCCATTAATTGTTTTTGGTAGGTTCTAATTGATCATAAATGGTGATATGGAAAGAACGACAACACGATGAGGATGATTCTTTTGTTGAGAGAAATGCGGGGTGCATAGCTGCATTGAGGAATTGTGGCATTATAAAATTATTCCGCACACCTAGCATGGTGTCTCATGAGTAATTGGTGGAGTATATCCTCCATATGTGGAACCTGAAGCAGCAATACTTCGAGGTAGGATCCCATGTGTTGACTGTTGAGGTAGAGGATATCTACTTCTTGACAGGATTATCGAGACAGGGTACTCCTATTTCACTGACTGGTTCCCGTGGAGGGGATGTGACCACCTAGGAGTTGATCAACTGTTACTGCCTTCCTGGTACTAGAACTTTAGGGAAGAAAATTCCCATTAAGACAGTGAGGGATGATCCTCTCCATACTATTCTTTTCACTATGCAGAGGCTGGCTGGGAGACAAGGAACTCATTAGGCTTCCAGGGCACACATGCTATATTCTATAGAGGCTATGGCACCTATTGTATTTAACTGAGTAGAGGCATTAATACCGTTCTTCAAGGACCAATTGACCAAGTGTCGGCAGGGAGAGCTGAAATAGTTTGGCTATGGTTCCATCTTAGCATTTTTTTTCTTTAAGTAGGTCCCTCATTTGAGGCCCCAAGTGGTATTTATTAATATGAGGGTGAGAGACCCTCATATGTTGAGGTGGGTCGAGATCATAGCCTTCACAGGAGAAGGAAGAGGGAAAGTGAAGTTTGTGGCTCCATTTTTCTGGTGACTGAATGAGAAGATCCTCATGATCAAGGATTATGAGTATGCGGGTAGTGATTTCAGGGGCGACACTGACCTACCACTTCCACTCGGTGGACATGTTATATTTTTATCATTTAAGCTAGCATTATATTAAGATATTTAACTAAGAGAATAACAATCACAAAAATCAAACACAAGAGACAATGAACACAATGTTTATCCTCGAGGAAACCATAAATGGAGAAAACCCCACAACTTCCTCAGAGATAGAATCGACACCAAAAGTAAAACCCCAAAATAGTAAGATGATCTCTCGACAGTAGTAGCCTCTTTCTTTCTAGCCCCAACAACTTCTTCTCTCTTAGCTATGTGCTACAACTGAGTGTAAGTGAGTGTGTGATAAATAGAGAGGCTCACTCTCTATTTATACTAATTCCCATCTTGGCAATAACCTAGTAGGGCCAACTTCTCTGGGAGACCCTAACAACTCTAGTGCCCCAGAACTACGAGGACTTTAACCCTTGAACAATAGGAGGGTTACCCACAATGACTTGACACGATTTGTTTACATTATAGAACCTCCCGATAGGAACATCGGGGATGGCATGACTCAAGTATATTACAGACACATCCCAGAATAAACATCGGGGTACAATACATAAGAAATATAAGTGAATACATTCTGAAGTTACAAATACATCAACACTCCCTCTTAACTAGGAAGGTATTCTTTCGACACAATTTTCAGCACTGGTCTTCTTCTCTGTATCGACTGGATCATCTCATCATAATCATCTTAAAGTCATCTTCGTCTTCAAGTCATCTTCATCTTCAAGTCATCTTAATCTTCAAGTTATCTTCATCTTCAAGTCATATTCATCCTAATCTAGATCATCACTCGATCTGGATCATCGCCGTTGGATCATCTCTGCTAGATCATCATCACTCAATCTGGATCATCATCACTCGATCTGGATCATCACTGGGTCATGATCACAGGTGCTAGCCTTTTTTCATGTTGGATGTACATCTACAGAGCCAGTCCTTTTTCATACTAGATGTATCATCATAGAGCTAGTCCTTTTTCATACTAGATGTGGCATCCACATAGAGCCGGTCCTTTTTCATACTGGATGAGTCTTCGCAGAGCTAGTCCTTTTTCATACTAGATGTGGAACACACACAGAGCCAGTCCTTTTTCATACTGGATGAGTCTTCACAGAGCTACTCCTTTTTCATACTAGATGTGGAACACACATAGAGCCAGTCCTTTTTCATACTGGATGAGTCTTCACAGAGCTAGTCCTTTTTCATACTAGATGTGGAACATACACAGAGCCAGTCCTTTTTCATTCTGGATGAGTCTTCATAGAGCTAGTCCTTTTTCATACTAGATGTGGAATCCACATAGAGCCAGTCCTTTTTCATACTGGATGAGTCTTCACAAAGCTAGTCCTTTTTCATACTAGATGTGGAATCCACACAGAGCTAGTCCTTTTTCATACTAGATGCATCTTCACAAAGCCAACCCTTTTTCATGCTAGATGTGGAATCCACACAGAGCTAGTCCTTTTTCATACTAGATGTGTCTTCACAGAGCCAACCCTTTTTCATGCTAGATGTGGAATCATCACATACATCTAATAATGGAAGGAACCAATCCTCTTACCATGTCACAGCTCTTACATCCGACCATCCAAGGAACCAATCCTCTCATCATTTTGGAAGGGAACAACACTTGCATCTGACCATGGAAGGAACCAATCCTCTCACCATGTCAAAAGGGCTCAGCACGGACACATCACTTCCTCTTGGGAGGAATCTTGATTTGGAGAACACCAAGCTTCTCCCTGAAGTACCTAAACTTCACCCTAGCCAATGGCTTAGTCAACACATCAGCTATATGTTCATCCATCAAAACATACTGGAGCTTCACTGCTCCTCTCTGCACCATATCCCTGATATAGTGATACTTGATCTCGATATGCTTCGACTTGTCATGGAACACCGGGTTCTCTGACAACTTCACACAACTCTGGTTGTCGCAATATATACAAGTAGCATCTATATGGAGATCAAATAAATCAGACAGTAGCTTCCTTAGCCATACTACCTCACAACTAGCTGAACAAGCTGTGACATACTCTGCTTCAGCTGTACTCAGTGCCACACAGGATTGCTTCCTACTAAACCAAGAGATCACACCCGATCCCATACTGAAGCAGCACCCTGAAGAGATCTTCCTATCAATGGCATTGCCTTCCCAACTAGAATCAACATAACCTTATAGGTTAATCTTCTGATCAGTCTCATACTTGAGCCCATAATCAACTGTACCCTTTAGGTACCTCAAAATATGCTTTGCAGCAATCAAGTGAACATGTCTCGGATCTGTCAGGAATTTGCTCAAGGTGTTCACAGCAAAGCAAATATCTAGTCTCATGTTCATCAGGTACATCAAGGACCCAATCATTTGATGATACATCATGGCATCAACCGATTCAGATGAAGCATCACTTAACAACTTCAGGTTCGATGTCATAGGTGTGGTTAATTCCTTGCAGTCCATCATCCCAAATATCATTAGGATCTCTATTGTATACTTCCCTTGTCCGAGGAATATTCTATCCGCATTCTGCCACACCTCCATGCCTAGAAAATAATGCATCATACCCAAGTCCTTCATTTCGAACTCGAAAGCAAGCTTTCTCTTCGTATCAGCAATCAACCCATCCATACCTGTTACAAACATATCATCTACATATAGTAGGAGCATCACTAGATTGCCTTCTTCAACCTTGTAGTAAAGGTTGGAATCTGCTTTACTCTTGGGAAAGCCCAAACTAGATAGAAAGCTATCAATTCTGCCATACCATGTCCTAGGTGCATGTTTCAATCCGTACAAGTCTTTCTTCAATCTACACACATGAGCTTCCATGTCATGTGTCTCAAAACTGAGAGGCTGCTCCACATGCACGTCCTCTTCCACTACACCATTCAAGAAGGCAGTCTTGACATCCATCTGATGTATCTTCCATTTCATCACTGTAGCCAGAGAAAGTACTAATATGATGGAATAGTATCTAGCCACAGGTGCAAAATTTTCTTCATAATCTATTCCTTCTTTCTGGGAGAAGCCACGAGCCATGAATCTTGCTTTATATTTTTCTATGCCACCATTTGCAGCATGCTTGAACTTGTAGATCCATTTGGAAGTCACAGCCAACTTCCCTTCTGGTATTGGGACAACATCCCAAACACATTAGAGGAAATTTGGGGTCTAAAATGGGCCTTATAAGAAAATGTGCCAACAATAAATTTTGTGAGTTGGAATTCAAGAACCAATAGAATTTCAATAAAATGAGTCAACCATAATGGTTGAATTGACATATTTGTCATAAAAGAAAACTACTTTTTTTGTTCGTATGTTTGACATATCTCCCTATGTTTTTACTTAAATTTCAAGCAGGAGAGCTTGTTAGATGCAGAATTGATTTCCATATCCAACAAGTACCCACAATGCATACTTTTGATGGACCCCGCTACCCCAAAAACAAGAAATACCTGAAAAAATGTGATGATGATGTCATCATCACATTTTTTCAGGTATTTCTTGTTTTTGGGGTAGCAGGGTCTATCAAAAGAAATTAGTGTGGGTATTCGTTGGATGCGAAATTAAATTCTGCATCCAACGAGCTCTCTCACTCAGAATTTGAGTAAAAGCACAGGGAGATATGTCAAAAATATGAACACAAAAAGTAGTTTTTTTCATTCTTCCTCCAAAATTAATAACTAATATTTTATTATTTTATTATTTTATCTATTATTTTATTATTTTCCTTAGGAGGCCCATTTTAGACCTCAAATTTCCTCTAATGTCATTCTTCATAATTGACTGATACTCTTCGATCATAGCATCCTTCCATTCTTTCCTTTCCGCCGCTTCTTCATAGTTGGAAGGTTCTTTATCGATGAAATCACATAATAATGCTACATACCCAGAGCAGGACCTGGTCCTATTTCTTTCTCTATGATTCTCTTCTGGAGCCCCATATCTTTCCACACCTTGGATAGCTTCTCGTACCCAAGCAGGTTTCCTTTTATGAGGATTCTTCTCTTGAGGTGGATCTACAGGTTCTTGAGGTTCTTCAAATTCTCGATCTTCTTCTTAAGTTTCTTCGTTCATGGTTGTGTCATGAATTCTGGGTGCTTTTGTTTCTTTCGGTTCTTCAGCAGGTCTCTTTCTGGGTTTGTTGTACGCTGAGTCTTTGTCAAATGTCACATCCTTGCTGATGTCGATATTCTTGAATCCTGGGAAGTATATTCTATAAACCTTCAAGATTTCAAAGTATCCCACAAATATACCCTTCTTTCCTGAAGGATCTAATTTTGTCCTCTTCTCTTTTGGAATGTGTATGTACACTAGACAACCAAATATTCTGAGATGGATGACTTCTGGTTTCTTGCTGAAAAATAATTCTTCAGGTGTTTTATTCTAAAGTACTCTATGTGGAGTACGGTTCTGTACATACACCACTGTTCTTGCAGCTTCTGCCCATAGATGCATGGGAAGATCTTGATCATGAAGCATGGCCCTTGCAGCTTCCATGATCATGTTGATGTAATTGTACCTTTAGAATGTATTCACTTGTATTTCTTATCTATTGTAACCTGATGTTTATTCCAGGATGTTATCATGTTATGTCACACCCCGATGTTTCGATCAGGAGAATCAATAATGTAAATAAGTCATGTCAAGTCATAGTGGATAACCATCCGATTGTCTAAGAGTTAAATTCCCCGCAGTTCCGGGGCACTAGGGTTATTAGAATCTCCAAGTAGAGGTCGGCCCTAGTAGGGTTTTAGTCATGTCGAGATTAGTATGAATAGAGAGTTGGACTCTCTATTTAGAACACATCACTCACACACTCAAGTGTAGCGCATAGTTGAGGAAGGAGAAGACACTGGGGCTAGACAAGAAGAAGATTACTGCTGTTGGGAGTGCATCTTACTATTTTGGGGTTTTACCTTTTGTGTTGATTCTATCTCTGAGGAAGTTGCAGGGTTTTCTCCATTTATGGTTTCCTCGATGAAAAACACAGTGTTCATTGTCTCTTGTGTTTGATTGATGTACTTGTTTTTCTCTCAGTAAAGATCCTAACATAATGCTAGCTTGAATGTTCAAAAACTAACATGGAATCAGAGGTAACCTAAGAAGAAGACACTGTGTAGCTATGGGAACTAGGGATTCCTACTTTGTGGATCTCTCTCCATATATTTTTAGCAAAAGTAAGGTGGAATAACTCTCCTCCTTAGGGTGCATCTTTCTGTCGAAGCAGAATCCAATTCTGAGGTTTTTCAGTTTTGGACTTGTCGCTACTGCTGGAAATTAGGGATTTTCACAGAAGAGGAATTTTTCAATGAGCCCAGGATTGGATTGATCTCCTTCCAAAATTGAAGTTAGGTATGAATTTCAAGGCATTTGGGTGGACAGAACTCCGGAAAATCAAAACCCTAATTTTCTCTTGAACCAACTCTACAGGATTTCAGCTCAAGTTTCAGATCCGACATATTGACCTGGTAAGATCTAAAATATTTTGTATTTCCATTTGAGGTTCTCAGTTAAGATGTCTCATCATACCAAGCCTAATGAAAATCTTGAGGGAGCTAATAACTTTTGAGCTTGGAAGTATAGGATCTCCCTGGTCCTGGAAGAGAATGAGTTGGACTCCTACATCCATGAGGAGGTTCCAGTTCTAGAGGGAGATGAGGCTAAGGCCTTGCATAAGAAGAAGTTGGTTATGGCAAAGAGAATAATTGTTGATTCTATCAAGGACCATCTCATACCACAGGTGTCCTCCCTAAATATACCTAAAGCTATGTTTGATGCCCTAACCAAATTGTTTGAAGGGAAGAACATAAACTGGAAGATGACTCTAAGAAACCAACTAAAGAATGTGAAGATTCAGAATGCAGAAAAAATCCAGTCTTATTTCACAAGAGTTTCTCAAATCAAGGAACAACTAGAATTTGTTGATGAAGAAGTGGAAAGAAGTTAGTCAAATTCAGCAAACTATGGGAATCTGTGCCTTCCTAGGTCATGGGATTCTTTCATCCAAGGAATCTGTGCTAGAAAGAAGTTAGTCAAATTCAACAAACTATGGGAAGACTTCTCTCAAGAAGAAGCTCGGATAGCAGCTCGAGAAGAAAAGATGGGAAGTGAAGATCAAGCTCTCATGGTACACTCCAAATCACATTCCAAGTCAACCAAAAGAAGATCTCATAGATCCAGAGGTAAGCACTCTCACAAAGATAACACTAGAAAATATTTATCTAGGATCATATGTTATACATGTGATGAAGTAGGACACTATGCAAGGAATTGTCCTAAGAAATAGAAACTAATGAAGAGGAGCAACAAAAGAAGACATCATGCTCATGCTGCAGAGGATGATGAACCATCCAAGAAGAGATCCAGATATGAAAGTGAAGATTATTCAAGTGAGGATGAATATGTTCTGATCTTAGCTCTCACAGGTAACATTACTCATGGAAGTGATGATTGTCTTATAGATAGTGGGGCTTCCAAACATATGAATGGATTCAAGGAATCCTTTGTGAGACTGTCAGAACATGAATCACCTCACAAGGTGAAGCTAGGAGATGACTACCAATATCCAATAAAATGTAGTGGGGAATCCTCGTATAAGCTAGACTCTGGAAGTCTCTAACAATGAAATAAGTATTGTTTGTTCCAGGACTCAAGAAGAACCTTCTCTCCATATCATCATTAGATGCAAAAGGAATGCGGGTTGCATTCATAGATGGTCAAGTCATCATGTGGCCAAAAGGAAAGACTATCGATGATGTGGTAGTGATTGGAGAACAAGAAGGAGGTTTGTATAGATTGAAGGGCCATCCAGAACAATCCTTGGTCCATGACACAGTAGAGCCAAGTGAACTTTGGCATAGAAGGCTTGCACATGTGCATTACAGAGCACTACCTATTGTAAGCAAATTTGTTGAAGGGCTTCCAGAAATCCAAGCAAAACATGATGGGGTCTGCAAAGGATGTGCGAAAGGAAAGAATACAAAGAAGACATTTCCAAGCAGTGAAATCAAAGCAAAAGGAATCTTGGAAATCATCCACTCGAATGTATGCGGTCCTATGTCATCAAACTCTCTAAGCGGGTATGGATATTATGTTTCTTTTATTGATGAATTTTCTAGGAAGACATGGGTTTACTTCATGAAGAACAAAGACGAAGTATTCAGTAAGTTCAAAAATTCAAAGCCTTGATCAAGAACCATATTGAAAAGAAGATCAAGACCTTTCGATCAGATAATGGTGGAGAATTCACTTCAAATGAATTCAAAGAGCTATGCAAAGAATCAAGGATTAAGAGGGAGTTGTCCACTCCTTACAATCCACAACAGAATGGGATTGCAGAGAGGAAGAATAGAACTATCATGGAAGCTGCAAGAGCAATGCTTCATGATCAAGATCTTCCTATGCATCTTTGGGTGGAAGCTGCTAGAACAACAGTGTATGTACAAAACCGTACTCCACATAGAGTACTCTAGAACAAGACTCCTGAAGAAGTCTTCTCTGGCAATAAACTAGAAGTCAGCCATCTTAGAATATTCGGCTGTCCTGTGTACATCCACATTCCAAAAGAGAAGAGGACTAAATTAGATTCTTAAGGAAAGAAGGGTATATTTGTGGGATACTCTGAAATCTCGAAGGCTTATAGAATATATTTCCCAGGATACAAGAAGATTGACATCAGCAGGGATGTGACATTTGATGAAGACAAAACTTACAACAAATCCAGAAAGAGACCTGTTGAAGAACCTGAAGAAGCAGAAGCACCCAGAATTCATGATACAACCATGAATGATGAAACTCAAGAAGAAGATCGAGAATTTGAAGAACCACAAAGACCTATAGATCCACCTCTAGAGAAGAATCCTCATAAGAGGAAACCTGATTGGGTACGAGAACTTAGCCAAGGTGCGAAAAGATATGGGGCTCCAGAAGAGAATCACAGAGAAAGAAAGAGGACCAGATCCTGCTTTGGGTATGTAGATTTACTATGTCATTTCATTGATAAAGAACCTTCCAGTTATAAAGAAGCAGCAGAATGGAAAGAATGGAAGGATGCTATGATTGAAGAATACCAATCGATCATGAAGAATGATGTTTGGGATGTTGTCCCAAGACTAGATGGGAAGTCAATTGTAACTTCCAAATGGATCTACAAGATCAAACATGCTGTAGATGGTAGCATTGAAAAATACAAGGCAAGATTTGTGGCTCGGGGTTTCTCTCAAAAGGAAGGAATAGACTATGAAGAAACCTTTGCACCTGTAGCCAGATACACTTCCATCATATCAGTACTTGCTCTGGCTGCAGTGATGAAATGGAAGAAACACCAAATGGATGTCAAGACTTCTTTCTTGAATGGTGTAGTAGAAGAGGAAGTGTATAGAACAACCACTCGGTTTTGAGACACGTGATAGGGATTCTTATGTATGTAGATTGAAGAAAGCCCTGTACGGGTTGAAACAGGCACCCAGGACCTGGTACGGTAGAATTGACAGCTTTCTATCTAGTTTGGGCTTTACCAAGAGTAAAGCAGATTCCAACCTTTACTACAAGGTTGAATATGGCAACCCAATGATGATTCTACTCTATGTAGATGATCTATTTGTAACAGGTATGGATGGGTTGATTACTGATACGAAGAGAAATCTTGCTTCCGAGTTCGGGATGAAGGACTTGGGTATGATGCATTATTTTCTAGGTATGGAGGTGTGGCAGAGTGTGAATGGATCTTCCTTGGACAAGGGAAGTATGCAGTAGAGATCCTGAAGAAGTTTGGGATGATGCACTGCAAGACTATGGCCACACCTATGGCATCGAACCTGAAGCTATTGAACGATGCTTCATCAGAGTCGGTTGATGCTACGATGTATCATTAGATGATTGGGTCATTGATGTACCCGATGAACACGAGACCATACATTTGCTTTGCTGTGAACACCTTGAGCCAATTCTTGACATATCCAAAAAATGTTCACTTGATTGCTGCAAAGCATATTCTGAGGTACCTGAGGGGTACAGTTGATTACGGGCTCAAGTACGATGCAATTCAAAGGATTAACCTAGAGGGTTATGGTTATTTAGATTGGGCAGGCAGTGCCATCGATAGGAAGAGCACTTCAGGGTGTTGATTCAATATGGGATCAGGTGTGATCTCTTGGTTTAGCAGGAAGCAATCCTATGTGGCACTGAGTACAGCTAAAGTAGAGTATGTCGTAGCTTGTTCAGCTAGTTGTGAGGCAGTATGGTTGCGGAAGCTACTATTTGACTTATTTGATCTCCAGATGGATGCTACTTGTATACATTGTGACAACCATATTTGCGTGAAGTTGTCAGAGAATCCAGTGTTCCATGACAAGTCGAAGCACATCGAGTTCAAGTATCACTATATCAGAGATATGGTGCAAAGAGGAGCAGTGAAGCTACAGTATGTTGTAACGGAGGAACATATAGCTGATGTGTTGATGAATCCATTGGCCAGAGTGAAGTTCGAGTACTTCAGGGAGAAGCTTGATGTTCTCTAGATCGAGTTTTCCTCCAAGGGAAAGTGATGAGTCCTAAAGCCATTCTGATGAGTAGGTCAGATGTAAGGGCTGAGCCATTCTATCATGGTGAGAGGATTTGGTTCCTTCCATGTCAGATATGAGTGCTGAGATCCAAAGCCATTCTGACAAGTAGGTCAGATGTAAGGGCTGAGCCATTCTATCATGGTGAGAGGATTCAGTTCCTTCCATGTCAGATATGAGTGTTGAGATTCATAACCATTCTGATGAGCATGTCAGATGTAAGGGCTGAGCCATTCTGTCATGGTGAGAGGATTCAGTTCCTTCCATGTCAGATATGAGTGTTGTCCATTCTGTCGAGTAAGACATATGTAAGGGAAACTGCCACTCTTCGGGAGAGTGGAGGCACCTAGTCCATTACCAGGTAGCTCAGTCTGGGACTGGGGGCCTTTCTGACGAGGGTGGAGGATTTGGTTCCTTCCAGGTCAGATGTGAGTGCAGGCCATTCTGGTGAGGGTGTAGGATTTGGCTCCTACCAGGTCAGATATAAGGGAAACTGCCATTCTTTGGGAGAATGGAGGCACCTGGTCCATTACCAGGTAGCTCAGTCTAGGACTGGGGGCCTTTCTGGTGAGGGTGGAGGATTTAGTTCCTTCCAGTTTAGATGTGAGTGCAAGCCTTTCTGGCTAGGGTGGAGGACATGTTTCCTTCTAGGTCAGATATAAGTGCTGAAGCCTTTTCACAGATGATAGTGATGTCTTGTAATGCTGGTGAATGTGAGTGCTAGGCCTTTCTGATGTGATTGTTGGTTTCTACATGATTATATGTGAGTGCTCGGCGTGCCTTTCTGACGAGTAGGTCAGATGTAAGTGCTGGGCGAAGACCTACATGATGGCTAGGCCTACAACCAGCATGAAAGAAGGCTAGATCTATTGAACTTCCTATGATGAGATAGCACACATGATGATGACCAGATGAGATCCAGATCAAGCTATGATCCAGATCGAGTTATGATGACTCCAAGAGATCCAGATCGAGTGATGATCCAGATCCAGTGACGATGTTCCAGATCGAGTATGATCCAGTGATGATGATCCAGATCAAGTGATGATCCAGATCCAGATGAAATATGACTTGAAGATGCAGATAACGAGAAGAACCAGAGAAGAAGACTAGTGATGAAAATTATGTCGAGAGAATACCTTCCTAGTTAAGAGGGAGTGTTGATGTAATTGTAACTTCGAAATATATTCACTTGTATTTCTTATCTATTGTAACCCGATGTTTATTCCAGGATGTTATCATGTTATGTCACACCCCGATGTTCTAATCGGGAGAATCAATAATGTAAACAAGTCATGTAAGGTCATAGTGGATAACCCTCCAATTTTCTAAGGGTTAAATTCCCCGCAGTTCCTAGGCACTAGGGTTATTAGACTCTCCAAGTAGAGGTCGGCCCTAGTAGGGTTTTAGTCATGTCAGGATTAGTATAAATAAAGAGTTGGACTCTCTATTTAGAACACATCACTCACACACTCAAGTGTAGCGCATAGTTGAGGAAGGAGAAGACATTGGGGCTAGACAAGAAGAAGATTACTTCTATCGGGAGTGCATCTTACTGTTTTTGAGTTTTACCTTTTGTTCTGATTCTATCTCTGAGGAAGTTGCAGTCTTTTCTCCATTTATGGTTTCCCCGATGAAAAACACTGTGTTCATTGTCTCTTGTGTTTGATTGTTGTACTTGTTTTTCTCTTAGTAAATATCCTGACATAATGCTATCTTGAATGTTGAAAAACTAACAGATCATTCTATTCTTCCTTTCTGCAACTCCATTCTATTGTGGATTATATGGAGTGGTTAACTCCCTCTTAATCCCTGAATCTTTGCATAAGTCTTTGAATTCATTCGAAGTGAATTCTCCGCCATTATTTGATCGAAAAATATTGATATAAGAGTCCAACTCATTGATATAGGAGTCCAACTCATTTTCTTCCAGGACCAGGGAGATCCTATATTTCCAAGATCGAAAGTTATCAGCTCCCTCAAGCTTTTCATCAATATTGGTATGATGAGACATCTTAACTGAGAACCTCAAATGGAAATAAAAAATATTTAGATCTTACCAGGTCAATATTTCGGATCTGGATTTGGAGCTAAATTTCTGCAGTGATGGTTCAGGAGCAGATTAGGGTTTGGATTTTCTAGACTTGTGTCCAACCAAATGATTTGATCTTGATCTATAAAATTCAATTTTGAGGAGGAGATTAATCCAGGCCTGGGCTCACTAAAAAATTCCACTTCTATGGAAAGCCCTAATTTTCAGTAGTAGTCTCGGGTCGAAAACTAAAAAAGCTCAAAATTGGATTCTGCTTCGACAGAAAGATGTTCCCTAGGGAGGAGAGTTAATCCAACCTTCTTTTGCTAAAAATATATGGAGAGATATCCACAAAGTAGGAAGCCCTAGTTTCCGCGACTGCATAGTGTCTTCTTCTCAGGTTAGCTCTGATTCCATGTTAGATTTTTATCATTTAAGCTAGCATTATATTAGGATCTTTAACTGAAAGAATAACAAGCACAACAATCAAACAAAAGAGACAATGAACACAATGTTTATCCTCAAGGAAACCATAAATGGAGAAAACCCTGCAACTTCCTTAGAGATAGAATCAACACCAAAAGTAAAACCACAAAACAGTAAGATGATCTCCCGACAGCAGTAGCCTCTTTCTTTCTAGCCCCACAAATTCTTCTCTCTTAGCTATGCACTACAATTGAGTGTGTGATAAATAGAGAGGCTCACTCTCTATTTATACTAATTCCCAACTTGACAATAACCTACTAGGGCCAACTTCTCTAGGAGAGTCTAACAACCCTAGTGCCCCGGAACTGCAGGGACTTTAACCCTTGAACAATAGGAGGGTTACCCACAATGACTTGACATGATTTGTTTACATTATAGAACCTCCCAATAGGAACATCGAGGCATGACATGACTCAAGTATATTATAGACACATCCGGGAATAAAAATCGGGGTACAATACATAAGAAATATAAGTGAATACATTCTGAAGTTACAAATACATCAACATGACAGTGGGGAGACATGGGTAAGAAACAAAATCCTAAGATGGAAATTTGTGTTTTTTTATTTTAATGTTTTTTATTTTTTATGTATAGAAAAAGACCTAAATATTTTCAGGCAGATGTTGGAGTGGCACAGCCTGGGGGATCTTCCCTACTGGACAGATGAGCAGGAGCTCGGTTTGTTCAATGAGGTGATGACCCGATGGGAGAGATGGAGGAGAACCTAGAGAGGTTGACTCTAGACATACTTTATGCATCCATCGATGATCTCCCAATGCGATATCAGAGTCACACAGTAGAAGTGCTAGGCCGTTTCAGCCGTCTACTACGTAAAGTAGTGCAGGCCGTCATATGCTACCATGAGCACCACTAGATAGTTCTACATGATGTATTACTGAAAGATGATATAGCTTCAAGATTTTGTATGATTTTGTACTGCCTAAAAGCAAAAGTGCTTTAGATGACGTCTCGTGACCTATTTTTGTAAAACACTTTATATATATATATATATATATACAGAATTTTATTTCTGGTGCTTATATGTTCCAAATGGAAAATGTATTTACATGAGTTTTATGTGTTTTTTACTGTTTATTTACAATATGATGAACCATGTTTTATTTTTATGTTAGGAATGGGAAATATACCAATCTAGGATATAATTTTCTAATGAATCAGCAATTGCATTATTTTCCCTAGGGATATGCCTATCCTCAAATGACCTTTCCAATAGACATACCATCCAATAGAGACAGAGCAGTATAGGATTTTTGATGGTATAGACCTGGTTCAAATGACAAACCACTAACTGTGAGTCCATGAAAACTACCAAATCACAAATGTCCCAGGATGCAGCCTCAGTCAGAAGACCTATGACTGCTTCATACTCGGCGATATTGTTGGTAGCAGGACCAATACAATCTGCTCCTGAACTAACTAGATCATGTGTAGGGGAATACAGAACCCAAAAAGTCGAAGCAAGGTTTAGGGTATGACGACAAGCACCATCAGTGAAACCATAAAAATACATCTGATCTGCATAACTGAAAAATGGTATAAACAGTCTGGACACTAAACTCAAAACCATATTCAATAATACTAAAACACACTGAAATGTCAAAAAATGTACATATATACAAGGTACCATACATGAATGATCTAGGCATAGTACCTCTTTAGGTACAACCCATTGCGAGGTTGCCCGAAGGGGACTCTATCATAATCCACGAGCTCATCGACCCCTTTCTCTAAAACCTTGGAAACGATAAAAGGACCATACCACATTGATTTGAACTTCCCTTTTCCTAGCTTATAATGTCTCTGATCATAAGTCAGGACTAGTTCACCTTCGTTAAACAAACGAGGCTCGACAGATTTATCCTACTGTGCCTTGACGCGTTTCTTATGTGCCTCATTGACTGAGGTTGCATCTTGTCTAGTTTCGTCAAGGTTGGTTAAGTATAAAAACCTTACTTCCTCGGTATAAGTATTAGGGAGAAGTTCAATGGCAAGTTTCAAAGATGGTATTTGACACTGAATAGGTAGGACAGCTTCTAGTCTATAAACTAATTGAAAGGGTGTAATACCAGTCATTGTTTTCACTGAAGTTCTATAATCTCAAAGAGTAGAGAAGAGAGTCTGGTGCCAGTTGGATTTGTGATCTCCAACCATCTGATGGAGTATATTTTTTTATACTTTTTTAATGGCCTCAACCTGACCATTAGCTTGTGGATAATAGGGAGTTGATTTTTCATGGTGAAAACCCAGCTTATTACTTAACTCTGTGATCATCTGATTCCGGAAATGTGATCCATGATCAATAACAATAGACCGAGGAACTCCAAACCTAGCTATTACATGGTTAAAAAGAAAGAGGGCGGTAGTCTTACCATCCTTTACATGTGTAGTCATAGCCTCAGCCCACTTAGTGAAATAATCCATGGCTACTGAGATGTAACCATGCCCCCCGACCGAGGTAAGCTTACAATGCATGAAATCTATCCCCCATTTGGTGAAAGGGCCAACGGCAATGACAGGGTGTAACGGAGCAGGGTGGGTGCACTTTTTCGGATAAAAGTGTTGACAGGGTGGGCATTTCTTAACAGCCTCATGACAATATTTAAATATAAAGGGCTAGAAATAGCCAACACGAAGGATTTTCTAAGTTGTAATCATCCCATAAAGATGACCACCACATGCTCCAGAGTGGCAGTCATTAAGAAGTTGTTTAGCCTCTTCATGGGTGAGGCATCGTCGGAGAATGGCATCTATACCACACCTATACAATGTATCATTCAGGATAAGATAGTACTTTGTGTGGTGACGAATGTGACAATGATCATCACGAGATATATTGGGCTGAAAACACCGTATCTAGAGATAAATGATTAAATATCCATACCATGGATCAATTGTGCTTATTAGGAATAGAAATTCATCTGGGAATGAATCAGTGGGCTCAGAATCCATCAAATCACAAGGAAGGTCACACATCAGCTTTGTAAAGACTAATGATTTCTTAGAAGTAGCTTTGGCAAACTCAAGGTCAAACTCCTGTAGGATGAAAATCCATTGGGAGTATTTTCCCCCTAGCACTTGACGAGTCAGGATGTAGTACATAGGGTTTTGGTCTGCGAGTACGGTAGTGGTGCGAAATAGGATGTAGTGACAAAAATTTTGGACAAAAATGGTTGTAGCCAATGCTAGCTTCTCCACATGTGAGTATCGAGTTTTAGAATCAAGAATATTCTTACTGCCGTAGTAAATCACGTGTTCTAGGTCGTTTTGGTCCTCTTGACCTAAAACCATTCCGATAGTAGTAGTAGAGGTAGCAACATATAAGAGAAAATCCTTCGACTAATCCAGGGGGTGTATCACCGGTGAATGGATCAGAGCATGCTTAATATTATCGAAGGCTCGATGGGCCTGGTCATCTTAGAAGAATGGAGTATCCTTCTTAAGGAGACGTATATAACCATGTGTTTTCTTAGCAAAGTTACAAAAAAAACGATGAAGAAAGTTTTCCTTCCCTTGAAAACTTTGGAGTTCAAGCATGTTGGTTGGGGTAGGTAGAGCGAGTATTGCAGAAATATTTAATGGATCAATCTGAATACCATCCTTAGAAACCACGAATCCTAAGAGACGTCCCATCTCAACGCAAAAAACACATCTGTGTGGGTTCAACCGTATTTTTTAATGGCAACATCTCAGGAAAATGTCTCTAAGATGTTGAGGATGGTCTTCCCGTTGTTGTGAATGCATAGGGAGATCATCGAGGTATGACTCCGTGATGTTCTTAATGTCATGAAATTCATAGGACATAGCACGTTGGAATGTGGCTCCAATGTTCTTAAGACCAAAGGGTAACTTCCTGTAGGCAAAGGTTCCACACGGGCATATAAATGTCATCTTATGCTGATCAGCAGGCAATATCTCAATCTGATTTTAGCTGGAAAATCCATCCATAAATGAGAAGATGACACTCCCAGCACAGTTATTGATAATATGATCGATGTGTGGAGTTGGAAAGTTGTCCTTAGGACAAGCTTTATTCAGGTCTCGAAAATCGATGCAGACTCAAATAGTTCCCTGCTTTTTGTTCACAGGAATGATATTCGATACCCATTCTATCAGGGGAATAGGATAGATGAATCCTGCCTTCAGAAGTTTCTCAACTTTGGCTTTGATAGCCGCAGCCTTTTGCGGATGGACTTGTCTCAATTTCTTCCTAACTGGTCTGGTAGTAGGATAGGTTTTTATCTCATGGACCACAATAGATGGGTCTATCATAGGAATTTCTTCATAATACCATGCAAAAATATCTCAGAATTATTTAAAAAGTGGTCTATACTCTTCAGTTTCATCTATTGAATAGTTCTTCCCTATATGAACATGTTCAATAGTTCCAGGCTTGACCAATATGTCAATTGGAGTCGTTATGGTAATGTTGCATAAATTGCCTTCAGACTTAGAATCTTGCAACAAGATAGGTGTTTGCGGAACATCGATAATATCAGTACCCAAGAGAGATACAAAATCATTATCTGTCGAACCGGTACTGGGGAGGAACAAAGATCTATGATGGTGATCCTCCCATACTGCTTCGTTCGTACTCGTAATCTCTATAATAGACTCATCTGATGAAAAATTCTGGGGGAGATAATCCAGAATAGGAAGTGAAGGTTCTAACCAGTAGGGCAAGTGCTAAGGATCTGAATCCACAAGATGAAGGTCATGTCTATGGACATCGAAAACAAATTGGATAGCATCATAAGCTGCTTCATGCGAGCTGAGGGAGGATGTCTCAACAATTTTCTTACCCTTAGGATCATAAGTAAATGAAGAGATCATATTAATGGTCATCATTTCTATGCTAGAAGGGGCTGATGGAAACACACCCATAAGGGTGGAGTACTTTAACATCCCTACCCCAATCGACTTGTAAAAAGGAGGGTTATGACCTAACAAAGGGACATTATTTTCCGTAGGGGTAGTAACATCCGACGTACATAAATCAAGTTGATCAATCATCACAATTATTCCCAAATGTGGAAACAGGAAATTTCTAAACACCATCGAAGCGACAATGGTCATAGCGTAAAACCAATTTCTTCCTAACAGAAGATTGTAGTCTAATGGGGCATCCACTACTTCCACCTCAATGGAAATAGTTTTTCCCCATAGATCAACTGAAAGGGTTGGTATAAGATCATGGGGATAGAAAACTCTTCCATCAAAGGCTTTTAGGATCATCGGTGATTTTACAAGCTCAGGAGAGCCGATGGCTTTCCAACAAGACAGAGATAAAACTGAGGTTGAAGCACCTTCATCTAGAACAATCTGAAAGAATTTTTTCCCAACTACTCTTGTTACGATCTAAAAATCTAGTTGATGAGGTAATCTAGGTTTGTGGTTCTCCTTATTGAAATGAATCATATTTGTATCACTCGGGTCCATGGCTCCTAAGGTGGTTAATAAGTTTTTACGTTGCGTGGGACAGCTTTGGAGCACTTCTAAGGTAGACATTGCACCTGGTGCCTGAGCTAGGTCTTCTACAACAATATAGAACTATGCAGCTTAGGCATTAGGTTTAAAAACAACCTTCCTAAGAGTACTCTTGGGTGGACTCAAAATCATGTCGAGATCAGGCTTATGAATTGTTAGGGGACCATTAGATGAGGATGCGGGAGAACCAGTAGAAGGAGCTTTATCTAGAGAAGGTTTTTTAGTTTTCTTCTCCTTAGGTTTGTGATATGACTGAATTTGAGTTGCTATATTAATAGTTTTCGACGACATCATTCAAATTTCCTCTGTAGAACTAGAATTTCCCTGGTTAGAAATGTGGTCTACCAATTGTTGCTGAGAAGGAAAAGGATCAGTAAGGACTATCAGTGCGGGGTTACTCGTTAAAAAATTGTTAATTTCATCACGATGGGGACACTCCTTCATGAAATGATCACCACCACACAATAGGAAGGGATATTTATCTTTCCTTTTTCCTTTATTGTCATTCTCAGGGGCTGTAGGTTTGGGGTTTTTCTGCTGGTTTTTGGGCTTCTTGTTTTTGCCTTTTCCCTTCTTCTTACTACCGGATGATTGTGTACTTTGAATAGCATTCACCTCAGTAGAAACCATAGGATTGGAAGGACTGGGTTGTTTGGTAGCTTTTACTGCTGATGGGGGCTGGATTGAACCGATAACCCCATCAGCAGGAGTTTCTATAGGTGGCTTAACTGGGTCAGTGTTGGGATGAGGAGCTTGAGGAATAAGGTCATACAAAGTTTAAGATTGGGAATAGACCAAGTATAGATACTAAGCGTGACTAATGGCATGCTCTTAGGTGATAGTACCCCCCATAGCCACATATTTGTAAACTAATAATCTAAGAGTTGGTCCGGAATAGGAGCTTTAATAAGCTTTCTCCGCCTGCTGCACTCATGAATATGATCTGAAATATGTGTGGAGGTATTTTGACGCAAAAAATTTGAAAGGTCTATACCCATTTCATAGAAAATGGGTAGTTGAAAGTGTGTGAGGAAGACAATTTCCAAAGTACTAAAATCCACAAACAAATGTCGTGGAAGTTCGATATACCACTTCGCAGCCGTACAGGTCAAAGTGTGATCGAAGAGTCTCAATCAAATAGAGTCATCCATTAAGGATTTTGATGAACACCATAGATGGAAAGTCATAACATGATTCTTGGGATCATCTCCCAGCTTACCATCGAATTTTGGAATATCTGATGGTAATTTGACTGGAATGGGTGGCCATGAAGGATTGTGTTGGATGGGGTCATTGATCAACTTGGATAAATTAGGAAAGTCCAAAGTTTCTAGTAAAGGTAACTGACGATTAGGTTCAACGTACTGGTAATATTGATAAGGCATGTAACCACCAGTAGGACCATAAGTGGACTGATACACAGGTTGTTAAAAAGGCTGATGAGATGATGAAACTCTGGAAGATGGACCTCCAGGGTTAGGGCTGCCAGGGCCACCAAGGCCATTAGGAGGATTAGGAGGAGAACCGCCAAGACCTCTGGGACCACCAAGAATTCTGGGACCACTGGGACCATTAGGGCCACCAGGACCACCGGGACCACCAAGACATCTGCGACCACTAAGACCTCCGGGACCACTAGGGGGAGGACCACCAAGACCTCTGGGACCACTAGGACCTCCGGGACCACCCGGAGGAGGACCACCAGGTCCCTCTGTGGGAGGACCTCCAGGACCCGCAGGGGGAGGACCTCCATAAGGTGGCCCTCCGACACCTCCAACCATATGAATAGGTATTCCTCCCAATGCTGGTATGTAGGACCAGTTGGGTTGCCACCATGGAGTAAACGTATTTCCAGGATATGGAATTCCAATGTAAAACATGCTTGTAGGAGTAGGTTGGTAATTCATATTTCCTATAGGTACTTAATTTTTTGGGTAACTATACCCCCAGGAAGCTTGATTAACTACAGGTTTTGTCCCTAAGGGTTGACCTAAACTCAATGGAGCGTGAACTATATTCGTATTGGTAGGAGGAACATAAACTATGGATGTTCCTGCATTAGAGGCCTGTCTATTATGAGTAACAACTCCACTAGAAGGTAACATAGATCTTGTCGGGGGTTGTCCCTCGACATTAAAAGACACTGATACAACTAGATTTGAAGGTTTCTCCCCAACCCTAGAAGACATAGGAGGACTAGAAACAGACCTAACATTTGCAACCATAGGGTCAGAAGTTTGACCTGGGTGGTGTGAAGTCTCAACAGGATCAATAGGTTTTAGAATCAGCCAGTGAGAGATATCCAGCTGGCCAAGGATCTGTATTATGGAGAAGAAGAGCTGACATAGGTTCTTTATGCGGGATTGGGGTTTCCAAGATAGTATCTAATCTCTGTATTCTCTCTTGAAAATCTTGTGCATGGTGAATAGTTGATTGAATTTGTCTATATTCTTCTTCACTTGGTGAAGAATGTTCAGGAGAGGGCCTATGTACCCCAAATGAAGCAATGGCCTACCCCATAGAAGTTCCCCAAAATGGAGCATCTGGATCGTAATATGGATGAACAGGACTATCAGCACGACCTTACACAGGACCATGGAAAGAAGTGTCACCCACAGGAGGTTGTTGGACCAAGGGAGTAACTTAAGAAGCAAATTGGTCTTCGATTTCTACAACTAGGTTCTATTCCACATGGGAAGTAGTTGTAGCTCCTTGGTCAGTGGCTTCCATTGGACCTTCTCCTGTAATGGGAGGAAAGTCGGGTGGCAAGCCCTGTGTTCTTCTGGACCGTATCAAACGAAACTCAGCCAGGTTGCACAGTCACTACTCTAACCTAGGGTTTTAGAACTAAGAAAAAACATGCCAAAAAACTTTCTCCTACTCAAGCTACAAGCCAACAAGCAAATTCAAATGATGGGATGAGCTCAAATGGTCGGTCTCTCACCGGGATTTTCAAGTAGGTGCAACTCGCGATATACCACAAGGGTACATGCATAGTAATCTTCCCGAATATTCTTTTCAGTTTATTTCTCCACACAAGATGACCAAAGGGATTTTCTTAAATAGATAAGGTATCCTAGTGGGGTCACCCGATATACTAAAGGTACGTGGGAGCTCCAATCAGTAGTAGTGTTGTCTAATGCACAACCATTCACAAGGGGCCTTCCAATATACAATCGAGTACATGAAGTACCTTTCTATATACCTAAAGGGTACGTGAAAGGTCATTCGATATACTGACAGTATGTGGAAGAACCGCACGAGTCCCAGGTTGTAGTGTGGACAAGTAATGACAACTCCTACGCTTAAGGACGCCCAAAAACGTCTCTAACATATCTCTCAAATTTCTATACAATTTTAATCCTATAACTATCATTAATTTTAAAGTGGACGGTTAGGTGAATGCATGAGGTTTTGACAGAAAAGTAAAACCATGCAAATATGAAATGCAAGTTCATTCACTTTACCATTCAGTATGCCTAATTACGGGAAGGAGAGAGAGTGTTTTATTTTCAGTTTTGCTTTGAAACCAAAAATTCCCCAAACAACTATACTAAACATTCTTTTTCCGAGCATACAATCAAACACTTCTTCAAATCAACTCTTTTGAAAGCAAAACAGGTAGGGTAATATCTCTTTTTCAAAGAAGAAGAAAGACAAACAACACTCAAATATGCATATGCAATCTATTTTTTCAATTTTTCTCTAAAACATGGAAAGATATAACTTAAACTATTGATATTTTTTATTTTGATGAGATAATGATTCAAAAGAGAGAAAAAGAACAAAGGAATCTTGAAATATTTTGAGGCTAATTAGAGACCCAGTGACTTAAGCTCAATAAAAATAATGACCTAATCTCAACAAAAAAAAAAAAAAATCAGAGTGAAAATAAGTCTTTCTCACACTTAATGAAAAATAGAAACAAGAAAACTGATCTAAGGGAGTCTTTCTTTTCAGTACTATCCAATAATAAGCAAAGATCTAAACTGACCTAAACCTTCCAAAAAATCCTTTCAAAATAATCAAACTTACAAGTAGTAATGAATAAGGAATCTAACCTAGCTTTTTTATTGCGACAAACTAGCAATTTCCACATAAAAAATTCATATTTCAATCACTCAGGCAATTTCAAACAAGTCTGGACAAAACTAAGTGAACACACAAAAAAATCCAAAAATCACAAATCCTTTGCAAAATTTTGAAAAAATCAAAGTCTGGGACATGCCTACCTATCACCGCACCGAAGGGGTTATTGACAGAGCAGTTTCGAATCAGAACCGCTTCTTGCACACAGAGCTCAGGTCGTGGCACTGCCTATTGCTAATTGGATTCAGGAGGTGGCACCGTTTGTTTCCTGAAGTGCATGTGTGGTTCCCTTTAACAATCTAGAACACAAGGAGAGTGAAAAAATCAAGTTAAAAATTGCAAAAATACAAATCATATAAAGTCTAGGTGACTCAGATCTGAAGAGATCTGAAGATTTCAAACCAAAACTTCACTAAATCAGATGTAGATCTGACTACAAATATTGAAGGCTGGAGCTTGGATTCGGACAAGAGTATTTCAAAAACTGGGGAAGATTAGATTAGCTTTAACAAGATTCCCCAGTGGAGTCGCCAAATTTGTTATCAGGAATATAACACCTTCTGTAGACAAAAGCCGTTCCTCTGGTCTGAATGGTTCAGATCCAGAACAAATGAGTAACAACTGGGTTTAAGACTTTCCCTGGAAGCTGTATATTCCTGGAATAAAATATCTTATGGAATACCTGCAGACCTGTAAAATTGCATCAAACATACAACAACATCAAAGATACCAGAAAACTATCCATAGATCCATACTAGTGACTAAGGAATCCAATAATATATATGTGAGATTATAACACAATGGATATATGGGAAGGAAATCAACTTTTCATTAATAGGTGAATGAAAGAGCTTACAACCATTTTTCCTTAGTGTCGATGCACTCCTTCACAAGACTAGCACCTCATCCCCGATAGCTCCAACTTGCTCCTCTATGCTCTCTAATGGATTAGGTCAGGATGTTAATTCAACAACATAACTTTACTTCTTTCTTCTCTCCTCAACCATGGATATTTATAGGGCTCAAAGGGATAGGAATGGTTGAGAAATTGGTGGGTGAGGTGGCCATGATATCCTCAAAGGAGGGATCTCGAGATTAACTAACCTAGGTGAGTAGGGGGCTAGACACGAGGCCTTTTGTTCTAGAAGCTTCATGAAACCTCCTTTTTTCACTTTTTACCACAGGCACCGTTTATACTCCCTTATGACAGAGCGGTGATGGGTGAGAACTGCACCAAAGACAAAGGTTAAAGGTGGTGGCACCACCTGGTTTCCACATTACTTGAGTGGTGCTGCATAAGGTACCACTTATCTGCTTAAGGGTAAGAGCGGTGTTGAATTTTTGCATGTTAGGATCAACATCTAGAGCATTGTTTTCACTTCAAGTTTGGGATTGAGGGAAAATAGAGGTGTTAGGGATCTTATCACATGCTAGTGAAAGAATTTGAGTGTAACACCTACATCATCTACACACTCTTTATATTGACAGAGCTAATGCAATAGTTCATATCCACTTACCCTTACACCTGAAATGCCTCCTAAAAACTCAATAACTTCTTCCTTTGTGTGTGACCCCACCTATGTAATTTTTGTGACATCAAGAATAGTGGGATTTTTCATGGAATGTTGCATTCAACCATCTGCATCAGAAGGTCCCTTTCTTGCTACTTTGTTCTTCATTAGGAACCCCAAGATATCCAAAATGGACTCTAGTGGGTTGTCCTTAATTTTGATTACTAGAATTCGGTTAGTGTACTTTTCCAACACTTAATATTCCTTTAGTGTCTCTTCACTCAATACCCATCCATTCTTAGCCCCAAAAATTAGAAGCTAGTGCAAAAAGGAGTCTTCCATATACTTGGGTTGGGAGATATCAGTAGGTATTTCGATCGGTGTAGTTGTAGACTCGAACTAGTGAGTTCGGTTTGATACCTTTAGGGGTAGGTGGATCGATAGATTAACCATTCATTATCTCTTGGGTGTCCCTCCTTGCAAAAATCCAATGACTTGGACCAAGTATTTTATAATTCCTTTCTCAAAGAAGTGAGGAGTATCTAAAATGGGTTGCATCAACACAACAACAAAATAAATTTTCTTTAGGGACATGGTTGATTGTGTCTCTGTTGAATTTGAAACTTGAGTGAACCACAAATCCCTTTATTTTCTTTAGCATATTTGAGTGTGATACACTTTTTTTGTCCTTTCCATGAAAGATGTAGTTCATTGTCGTTGAATTTTTTGACTTCTTATCCCCTATCCATGAAGAAACCTCTTTATCAAAGGTGGATTCAATCAAATAGTAGGGTAGTGTTTTTCGTTGAAAATTGTTAGGGTCATCCACCCTCACCCATAGAAAATTGTCATCTCGATCCATATCAAACCATTTTTTCCCACATGTATTCAACAATGTCTATGGGATCAACAAAATATAATTGATGGTTGTAATCATGTGATCATACCATTGAGAAAGGAAACATCATTTAATGCCATTTGTCTTCAATCCTATTGGCACTTCCATGAGTTATACTATAAGGAAATAATGGTCATGTCTAGCATTGGGAAAGTTCTCAAACCTAACAGGGGTTTCCATTTCCACTTAGCAATTGAAACATGAGGCTGATGTATTGGCACAATATTGAGGTAGTTCATCCATCAATAATTTTCACCAATTAATCTCAACACCTTGTACACATAACTCAAACACAGAGAATGCATACAACGTGCACATAACCCTAGTACATCTGCACATATTGTGTCCCTCAATCAATTGGAATAAAAAAAGGACATGGGGTTTGTTAATTAAATATATCATGGTGCCATTACCCCTCTATTCATGACGTAGTGGTCATATAATCTAGGTTCCCCATTTTTTTCTTCCGTTCTTTTATGCATCCTTAAGTGCATGAGATACATCTTCCCCCTTTATAGACAGGTCGATCAATGCATAATTGTCTTAAACATGAATAAGGTATGCCTTGTCTATCCAAATGGTATGTGCATGTTCCCTATTGATTAAGTACTTGGTACATTTCATCACATCCCCTGTAATATTAAATACTAGGATATTGAGCACCACATTGAAGGTAGAGGAGTGTAATGGTTCAAAATTAGGTTTCTGAATAGTGGCAATCTATTTGGAACCATCGTTGAACAACCTAGTGTGTTCAAACTTCCCATATAAATCATATACTACCTTGACTCAATGGTCACAAAACTCAATCAAAATTAATTATTCTAATCTCACGAATATTGTTTTACTCTTAGAGACATATCCCGTGGATGCAATTTTTAATTAGTGAAAAAATAAAACTGGAGACCAAACATGCATGTAACTCAGATCACTCATTAGTACTTACGCAATTTTTGTAGGATCCAGGGTGGCAACAAACTAATAAAAAACAACCAAATTGAGAAACAAACCAAGTGTTAGGTGACTTTATTAAGTGGGTCCACTTTCATGACTAGAGTTGTCTAGGAAATTTGGTCAAATGTGCAAATATTACTAACTAACTTGTGTGGATTTTTGGACACTTGGTAGTAAATATCATTTATATAGTTGCAAGAGAAATTTACTCAACCTATAAATTTATGTAATAACTCTATATATGTATTGGCGATAATGGTCAACTAAATCCTTGTCAATCAATCTCAAAAATTCCAAACAAGTTTATTGCACAACCTCTCTATACATAATTGTAAAGACTCTTTCATTCAATAGGTTACCAACCTTTAACCCATCTTGACCTCACTAATGACTATGACAATAAAGAGTTTTCCAAGGTGAAAATAAAGACTGAATGAAACAAGATATTTAGGTTCCCATGACCACATGATTTTACTAAGGCTAAAATGAAATAACCAACCACATAAACTTCACAAACACTAGCACTTATAATTGGAATTATTGGCATGCTAATATGTATTAAATGACAACCTAAGAAAATATACTTACATAGTATTTTCAATACAAAACAAATTGAAACCAAAACCAAAAAAAATCCTACCCTATGTTTCTCCCTTACATAGGAATGCATGAGAACATCTTCATGGGGAAAGCACATAGGACTTTAGGCAAGTTTCATTCAACCATTTAATTCTAAGAATTCCATGTGGATGAGTCACTTGAATTGCACCTGAATCATGGATTTCTGAAACTACAAAATTCCTAATCCAATATCTAAATATTTCATGGGTTCTACAAATGCTTGCTATCATGTAATAGAAGTAGGATGTCTTTATAAAAAAATTGTATTCCTTATGTGGTTATCATGACATATGTTATGTCTAGCCTTCTCCACAGTTTGATGAAAGTCAACCAAAAGTCTAGATTCTTCCAATTGCATTAATTGTACTAGACTTTCCTCTATTGATCCATCATAAGTTGTACAAGTGGAATTGCCAATATAGATGCTAGGTTTGACAAACTCTGCAAGAGAAATTGCTTCTTGATGATATACTAGTTGAAAGGATGTGGACTTGTACAATATCTTAGTAGTGTTATTTCATGCCCATAAAATTGCAAGAACCTTCTCATCCCAATCATTTGTATTTGAATTACATAATTTGGTCAATCATGTCTCCAATATTTCATTTAATGCTACCAATGTTCCATTATCCTAAGGGTGGTAGGGACTGCATTTGTTATGTTGAACAAGGAATTTCCTAATCAAGGTAGTAATAGTGCTACTCAAAAATTCCATATGTTGATCAATTGTCAAACTTCTAGGAAATTTAAACCTTGTGATAATGTTTTCAAAGATGAACATGGTCATGGATTGAAGGATTGACCAGCTTGATGAAGGATTGACCAACTTCACTCGTAGAAACCATGATATTTCTTGATATTTCAGTTTCATCTATTATCATTGGCCTACATTGTATCAAATTACAAGAAGAAGAAATATTAATTCATGATGCCCATAAATGGAGCAGCATTGTAGATATTACCTTCTCACCTACCATGTGTTATTCCTTGACCCAATGCTAAACCCACTAAATAAATCTTTGAATCAATGCAAAGCTACTACTAAACCTGCAGATTTCACCTTTAGCGAATTATGATTCTTTCTTCCAAGATGATATATTTGTTAGCAATAGGCAAACCATCATGGGCATGCACATTATAGTTTCATTTTTTATAAACATTTTAATGTGATTTTGTTGTTAACATTAATGATTTGCAAGAATAAGAGATGGAATCTAAACGATAGAAGAAGGTGAAGGATGTAGTTGATAAAGTGAGACTAGGTAGAGAGGAATCAATTAAGCCATAGGTAGACATGGGTACCCTAGGGACATTCTACAAGGATACATGATGCAATATAGATGATGAGCCCAAATTATAAATGGGAGAAGTGTATCAAAGTTTTAGAGAATAAACTTATCCATAATTACCACTTGCTAGTCAAGCGAATCTTTATGAAGGATTATGTCAAATGATCAGAAATTTAGTTATTCATAAAGTTCTAACAAGGCCAACGATGCTCCAATGTGATGAATTCATACCTTGGTTGATTGGTCATGAAAACATCAATAACAAGTTGATAAGACATGTAATAGGGAATACCATTTCCTCTTTCCAACCTTATCGCCTAGATATCTATTATAAGTCCCCTAACCTTAATAAAGAATGGTCTTACAATTTACCATTAACTATCACAATCCCATTAATAATCGAATAAAAAAACATTTAGATCTAGAACTCCTTACAAATCATATGAGAACTCCTTACGAGATTTCAAGTAGGGTTGGTTTCCACTCATTTATTAAGTCACCTTGGTCAAGAAAATTTTCTACTAGAAATCTGTACTATCAACCTCCATGAATATGAACTAAATGTGGCATAAATACCGATGCATAATGAACTAGAAGAATCTCAAAAACATTATCCATAGTTTCTCTCATACCTGGAGAGAATCAAGAATTAGATAGTGATACTAGCTAGAGTTTAGTATCGCCTATAAGATATACATATAAAGTGGAAAATAGGAGGTCCCAACATAGTAAAATCCACTTAGAAGTCCACAGACAAACCAAAAAGTATGCCAGCCTAGAATAGGGTATCATGGACAGCAGAAGAAATAAGAAATAAAAATTACAGAAAAATCAGAAAACAATGGGAAAAAAACAAACTTAAAAGCACTTTATCCATTTGATGACTAACCCAAGGGAAAAAATTATCACATTCATTAAAAAAACACTACCAATTCCCATGAAGTGAGAGAAGAGAAGTAACGTGCATACCTTGGAAGCTTCAACTCATTTTTTTTATATGAATTCGAGATGGGGGCACAGTTTGGCATGATTAAATATCATCTCTTATTTTGTCTGCAAGAAGTATATTATATACTCATGATTGTTAAGGACCTTCGTGACCACACCCATCATTCTCATAAGCATCAACTTCCTACCCTGACCAGAACTAAGATAACAAACATAAGTGCAAGAACAAAGTGATTACTAGCGGGTGGTAGCCATTCTTTCAATTAGGAATCAAGTACTCCATCAAGATACATATAGAAAGTGGGTACTAAAGTAATCAACTTGTGCAATTGTTCTTTTACATCAAAAATAAAACATACAAACAAAATAAAATTATAAGAACGTATGCTCTTAAGTAAAATTATGTTAGGAAGGGATCTGAAAAATATTACCAGCCCAACCATGTCACAAAATCCAATGCAACAACAACGAGAACAAAAACACTGGCAATCTGTAAGTACAACACAACAACATGTTTAATGAAAAGACTAGTTAATCTTATTATGAATCTCAAAATTTGATTTCTTATTTCCAAAGGACTTCTCATTATTCTCTACAAATGTTTGTAATACATGAGGCCAATTTAGAAACATTATGGCTTGTGTTCAATATAATTTATTAGATTTAACAAAGACATGTTTTGCAAGAGCTTACATAATCAACAAACTTCTGAATTGGTGCTTTAGCCATTTGAGTTGTCACAACCAAATGAAAAATCTGAGATAAAGCAACATCTGAACCTATTTGATGACACACGGATATGATGGCTCCTTGCAAGCTATAAGAGCACCATCAATACCACTAGCAATATTCATAGAATTTTCATTGCTTGGTACAACATGCTGCTCAGTTCTAACAGATTTGACAATGATGACTCTTTTTTTATGCTAAAATACATCCAGAACTATGTCTTTATCCCACAAGTCAACCTAGAATATGGAAATAAAACTTCTCTCTCCTATTAGACATGTCCATAAATCATAGGAATTATCCTAGAAATCCTTTGAAATGTAAGTGAACACCTCATGCAAATAGGTGGGTAACGTAAGCTCACTTTTGAATTTGGATAAAACAACTTGACCCACAAGGCATATTTGTTGAGGGAACTGGCAGGATTCATCTTGTGAGTGGACTAGAGATGGAGCACATTACCTTGAGAATTTTTTTATCAACTTTATCAGGGACAAACAACATAACGATAAGTAATTATTCATTATCCTAATAAAAAAATACACAGATACAATTAAAAGCTTCCAGGATAGGAAGTTACAAACATGTCAAAACCATGCCCTGGTGAAATATATGAACAGTTACAGCTCAAATACGAAAAGGCATTAAAGCATTATGAATAAAATCTCAATCATGGTGAGTCTGTAGAAAAGGGCACCCTAAAAAGGATTAAAAGGCATGAGTTGAGGGTGTAGCTAGGTGGCACTTGCAGTTCATTGCACAAAGTAGAAGTGACACCCAGAGAAAAACATAGTTAACTAAAAGTTGACTTCAATGCTATTTTTAGACTCATGCAAACAAGAGGGCAACAATAGTCACATAGGATAAGGATGCATGCATCACTTGGTTGTTATCTTAGATATCATTCATGTGAGGCACAACTAAGGAAATACTTTTGTGATATTTTGAAACAATAGTTAGACTGATGACTTTTAGCTTTCCCTCCTAACCCATAGGAAAATTCTTCTTCTGATTGGAAATTTGTAAAATTAGCACTTTCAGTACTGTTATTAATTAACAGTCCATTGCCTTGTTTTAAGCAACCATGAAAAGGATGGGAGCACAAAAATATGTATAAATAAATTAAAAGGCCTTTTTTGTCATTGTAATTTACCTTAATGATAGAATGATAAGTCTCTATTTATTGAATGATGAATATTATATGTATTTAAACTTGATAAATTATAAAGGAATGAATAATGTATGTATGTTTGCATGTATGATAAATCATCAATTCATCATTGGTTTGTAATGTTTTAATTTTAACGACCATTGATTATGTTTATTGTGAGGAGAAGCGATTAAAATTCAATTTTCCAATGATTGTGAGTAAAGGTGATGACAATACTATATTTATCCATAATTTTGCAAACCACTACAACAATTATAGTACAATTTGGAAGATGGAAAATACAAATGGTTCCATGGCTCACAGTTTCAAAGATAGTGCTAAATTGGGCATATTTTTCATAGCCTTTTTTCATAGCCTTTTTTCTAAAGAAGACAATCAGCCATTGCTGGAGGAAGATACAAAGGAGGAAGGTCAAATGGCCATGCCCAGTTTTCAGAAGTCAGAAAGACAAGAGTCTAGGTCTGGGAGGATGGGCTGTCAAATTTTTCTTAGGGTTCAATGGGTTACTTGAAGAATATAATATAAGGATCTCCAATGGGTTTCAACTCAAAATGGGCCTCCTAAAATGAACTAATAAAATAATAGTTAAAATAATAAAATAATATTTATTAATTTTGGAGGAAGAAAAGAAAAAAACTACTTTTTTGTTTGTATTTTTTACATATCTCCATGTGTTTTTACTCAAATTTCGATCGGAAGAGCTCGTTGGATATGGAATTAAATTCTGCATCCAACGAGTACCCACTCGGCATACTTTTGACGGACCCCGCTACCCCAAAAACAAGAAATACCTGAAAAAATGGAATGATGATGTCATCATTCCATTTTTTCAGGTATTTCTTGTTTTTGAGGTAGCGGGGTCTATCAAAAGTATGCCGAGTGGGTACTCGTTGGATGCAGAATTTAATTCCGCATCCAACGATCTCTCCCGATCGAAATTTGAGTAAAAACACAGGGAGATATGTCAAAAATACAAACAAAAAAAGTAGTTTTTTTTATGATACCTATCCCCAAATTTATATTAAAAAAGTGTTTAAGACCTATACAGTATTTCAAATTTAAAGCAATTTCATTGACTAACACGTGATGACATGGAATTTGAATAAAAGTTAAAAGGCCCATTTTGAGTTGAAATTTCCTCTAATGGGGAAGAAGGTTGCGAATTGTCCAATTAATAGCCACAACTTGCATGTTGAAGACAAAGAAAATAAAACTTGTTTTTTGAATGGGATGCCAATAACACTTTAGCAAGTCACAAAATGAACACAACAATTGGATGCAATATCAATTGTAACTCAGGGAATTCTCCTTAGATCTGAAAAAATAGGTATTGTGCATCTTTATTAGGTTAAATTCCATAGATATATGGAGCGAATGCTTTGTTGGATTCCACTTGTATAATTATTCAAGGATTCCACCTGACTGGAGGATCCAAATGCTGCTACAGCAATTACTTCACAATCTACCATGCAAACCTATCCAAACTTGACATGAGTGCCCCACGTAGGTTGAAAAATACTCCAAACATGACATGAATGGTCACACAGGTAAATCACCCCCTATAGGGCTTTCGTTTCATACACATGAATCCCTAACACACATCGAACCTGTATTTTTTAAGGCTTTTATGACTATTGTTTATACTTTTGGCACCTTCCCTACTACAAAAGGCTATATCAAATTTGTATATTGTTATTCTAGGGCACACAATGCACTCAAAACCCCTCCAAATAGTTTTTAAATGAGAATTGAGTTCTCTTACCATACAATCCATATTCACCTATGGAGTTCCAATTACTACTTGTTAATGCAATAGATGAAGGTACAAAAAGTTTAAATGAATGTACCTTTCATTCCACAACATATCTTTTAGTTTGTTAACTTCTGCTTAAGCACTCTGCCTGCCTTACTGGAACTACTTGTAGCCTATGAAAATATTTTCCTTAACTCCTCTAGAAAAATAAAAAAACCTTGTTTCTTCTTAATCTATATTAAATTTGTTGCCTCTCATCATGGAAAAGAATTCTAACAAAAGTTGAAAAGATCTCACTAAAATATTCAATAACAAAGACAATAAAATGTATACCATAAAAAGGTAAAATGCAACATGCATAATATATATCAATCAGCTTTACCATTATACAATATGTAAAAATAGTAAAGTGCATCGTAAACTTTCATCCTTTTAATACTAAGGGTCATTCTCGGACTTATATTATGCAGCATGAGGTGGATTCTTGAAATTCATATCTAAAAAAACAATTATCGGCATAATAACAACCCTAAAACATGAATTCCGATCAGTCCCAAGTCATGTTTGGACAATTTTGAATGCATTTGGGCATTGAATCCAAAGTTCTGGGAAATCCTTTGGGCATAAACAACCCTAGAAAAGGAATATATGGGCATAATATCATCCCTACATAGTGGTAATGTTCAATAGTTACAACCCTTAAAGGAGGAGGACAAGGACTATTACATATCATGATACGAGGGTTCCATAGCTTATGGTCATCACTAAAAAATCCTGTAGAAGACTTATGGGTTTCTTTCTTTGAGAATATGGTGTCGATCCAAACTAATGCAAAGGGGTTTTATTATAATTTTTAGCTGAGTATGGCATAGTGCACATTGTTGGTAAGTGCCCTAGTTTATGGACGAATCTTGTTGGTAAGTGCCCTAGTTTATCAACGTTTGATCTACGAGATATGTGGACGGTTGACTCATGATTAATGAAATATCAAAATAATTTCATCATATTGGGTGGACTATTAAAACCTACCTTTCAGATGTATATCAAGCCATGAATACAACCATACTGAGGCTTTGTGCCCAGTGAACCCAAAAAGAAACTTGGCCCCACCCTCATACACTCAAGCTAAGACTAGGGTTTTCTAATATCTCACGAGTACCATACTCTAATTATACTATGGGAATGACATAAAGGAAAGGCTATATATATACATTATAAAATTACTCTCTTGGACTTCTTGGCCTACAAATACATTAGATCTATTTTTAAAAATATTTGTGAAAAGACTGGATTCTACAACTTAATTCAAAAAATCAGAAGTTTCTTTTCCAAGTTATTCAATCATAGAAACAACTTGGTAAATAAAACTAATTAAGGTAAGTTTATAGATCAGATAAAACAAATTTCACCTGAACGTATGGTAATCACCATCATCAACTAAATGTGTGTGTGTGCACATGCATAAATACCTAATACATAGTTCAATCAAATAAAAGAAAACGTAATTATACCTTGATTTGTGGAGCTTCACGCTGTCTTATTCTACTTTACCTTTCAAAACATAATTCAACATACTTCAATTTTTTTTCTGTTGCAATAATTTCATGTTAGGACCCATCAAACAATTATTTGTATGTTTATGAAAATAAAAAACCAATCTAAATAAATACAATACTATTACAATGTAAATTACAATACTATTTAACTATTCAAGTAAATTAATTGTTAATAATAGATCACCTGATAAAACATGGAGAACCAAAAACACTATGTTTATAAGGCCATCGATCACATCAAAATGCCATTTATTGCCTCTTAATTTAAATATGTTTCTCAACACTATCTGTAACAAGTTTAACAAGTTCCAATGGAAGAGTCAAATAGCAATAGTAAAATTTAAACACTACAATTATAGAAATAACTGTGTTTAATGTATTATTCCTTACCATTCATTGAGCTCCTCTCTATTTCAAGAATAATTTAATATTCTCTACTAAACGGGACCAACCACGTGAAGGTGGAATCTCTTATGGTCCCTCCCCCCCCTCACATCACTCTCAATTCCCCAAACCCAATGCATCTAATTGGAAATAACAATTTACTGCAAATGATTTCACTCAATAGCTGAAAGAAGCTTTCATTAAATCATTCTTTAAATCATTCATTAAACCATTCAATCATTCAACAACTGAAAAAACATTCATTAAACCATTCATTAAATCATTCATTAAACCATTCATTTAGTCAATAGCGGATAAAAAAAATCAGTAAACCATTCATTCATGAAATAGAGGAAAAAACCAAGTAAATTTTTTTATTATAAATAAGAATTACTCAAAATTTCTTTAGTCGCTTCCTTTTTACTTTTCTTCTCTTTAAATTTTTAGTTAGAAGCGCATCTTCCGGAATTTGGTCATCGGTCTCCCTACTAGACTGCTCGCAAAGTTGAACTTGCGGCGAGGGGCTATGAATATCTGCAATAATGTCAAAATGTTTCATTAATTTATTTTTATTTTTATAAATACAAGTAATTGATTTAAAAAACATTATAAAGTTGTTATTTTACTTGGCATGGGCACATCATCATGTTCATCATTATCCTGTACAAGCTCAACCTGTTCAGTGTTATCTGCATCTGCGTCATGCTCTGCAGTTGAATTGTGGAGAATTAGAATTAATGTTCATCATATGCAATTATCTATACAAAACAGTATCATATTAAAAAATTCATTACTAGGAATCGAAGCATGATCTTCGCCTGGTTGGTGTACATCCTCGACATGAACGGGATCATTACTTTCCTGCTAAAAAAGGAATAAATAATTTATGTTCATATTTTATAACGAATAAATTGCATGAGAATTAATAAATTATCATTAAACTATATAGTTTTATATACCTGTGCACCAGATGGATCGGCAAAGGATTGTGTAGTATGCCTAGACAAGCTTCTTCAGCATTCAACAATGACGTCAAAGCCTTGTTCGAAGATAAGCTTGATGTTTTCCTCAGTGGGAAATTCTTTGAACCAGTCGGCCTACATATTTGCATGATGTCATTAATTTTACATTTTTTTCCAGAATAAAACGAAAAATAATTTTCTATATATTATTTGGATGCAGTTTCAGGTTTTCGATACTTACATATCCGGTTGCCAAATTCGAATAACCACCAGGCCCAAGCTTGTGTTGACCAATTTTTTCTATTCTTGCCTTAGTGGCCTTAGATGTGTCCAACAACCTAATCAAGTGTTCAATTACGTTAGTCGATGTTCCAAATTTGATATAGAAACTAATAATAATAAGGCTTACCATTACATTTTGGGATGTACTGCATACCTCCTTGTTCCTGGTGGTATATTTCCTGCTTTTCTCAGACCCTTCTCTTTTCCATCTTCCACCAAGGCTTTCCACTCCCTTGATGGAATCATTTGAGGGCGCTCATACCTAGGGTTGTTTTCTAGGTGAACCCTATACTGGTCTTGGAAAATATTCAAATGTTGTCTAGCCTTCTGTAGGATCTTCGATGTATCGAAGGTATATTTTTTGAACATACCAACCAAGCGATTAGTCAGCTCATCCTTTAAAGATTTTTCCTGTCTATCCCACCTTGTGTGGATGGTGGGCCCAAATATCTCCAAGGACAAATCATTTAGATTTTTATAAAATATATCATTTCTTGCAAAACACTAATGCCATCATTAGTCAACATTACCAAATATTATTGGTATATTAGACACAAATTATAAAACATAAATTGAACAATCTATAATCGCCTGAAATGTTCTCTATATTTATTGGAACGAGTTCTTCGTTCACCAAAAATGTTGTCACTCCTGAACCAATGCTAGTGACATGAGAATATCCAATAAATGTTTCTTCAGCATCAGCATTAGTATCTAACCCTACATCCATCCCTTCTTCTGCAGCATTTTTTGTGGGTTGACCAGCATCGGCTGCACCCTCTACTGGCCTCGGGGGTGTCATAGAGCGTGTTGTCAACTGTTTAGTGGAAAAAAAGGGAGTAGTATGTGGTGTACGTGGAATGGTTTGGTCACTGGGACCAACAACGCCTTAACCACCACTGTGAAGCTGCATAATTTCCTGTAAATACAAACCATTGTATTATAAGTTCAATATCATATAAAATAAAAAATTATAAAGTTCTAAATGAATCTACATTATTATTCCAGAACTTACTTGTAATTGTCGACATCTATGGAACAATAATTGAATCTTTGATTTGATCTCTTCTATTTGTGGAACTGTCAATGATAGAAAAACTAGTTCCTTATTTTGGTTTCCCATGTTCTTCTGTAGCACCCTCAACGAGTCTGCAGACCTACTAATTTCATTATCTTTCATCAACTGGGAGACATCAAACTGTAAATACTGTTGATTTGGTGTTTCATAAACTGAATCCCCTGTCTGAAACAGAAATATATAAAACATTGCTTAGTCTTTGAAGTAATAGTCTGAACAAAAAATTATATTAACAAAAATTGTCTATCATGATAGATTCCTAGGATTACATATAGGTTTACCTGATGCTTAGACGAGGGTGTGGTCTGATCAACAACTGGGGACTTTCCCTGATCATCCACCTGCAAAAAAAGGTAGAGAGCATTATCACAATGAACGCAATATGTAAAAACTAAAAAATACATAACAAAAATTAACATTATGCTACATGTTTTATAAGTTTACAATTTTGAAGTATTTAGAATGTGGAATTACATTTAGGTTTACAGGTTTCCTCGAGTATCCAGTCGTCTGAGACATGTGTTTATTGTTTTTAGGGTAGTGGGGTCTGTCAAAAGTATGCAGTGTGGGTACTCATTGGATGTGGAATTACATTCTGCATCCAACGAGTTCTCCCGCTTGGGATTTGAGTAAAAACACAAGGATATATGTCGAAAATACGAACAAAAAAAGTAGTTTTATTTTATGACAAACATGTCAATTCAACCATTATGGTTGACTCATTTTATTGAGATTCTATTGGTTCTTGAATTCCAACTCACAAAATTTATTGTTGGTGTATTTTCTTATAAGGCCCATTTTAGACCCCATAATGAACGCAGACATAAAAATGAAAAAATACATAACAAAATAAACATTATGCTACACGATATGCATGTGTACAATTATAAAGTATTTAAAATGTAGAATTACATTCATGCTTACCTGTTTCCCCGATGCTGCAGTCGATTGATCAATAGCCGGTTGGCTTCCCTGATCAACACTCTGCATGGAAAATAGATAATATTATATAAACGAACCGAATATACTATTGAAAATACAGAACGACAGATCTCTTTGTCCATCCTAAATTTTTACAATGGAAATATCAATGTATACCTGCTGCCTTGAGATATGTCTAGTACTAACATCTACTGTGAGGGAGGTGCCCCTGACAGAACCCTACATCAAAAACATACTAAAAATTACCTAAGAAAACCAAAATACTCACTAAAAAATTTAAAACATAACATTTTGATGTATACATGTTGCCTTGCGGATCGTGTACTCCTCTTACCTTCAGCTGGGGTGATGAACCCCCCATCACCTCCCTGCGAAGTCAACATAGGAAATTTAATATAACATTATAATTATGTGCCAACAAAAAATCATAAATATGTTAAATTAATTAATAAAAGGTTGGGTAAATTGTTGGATTTACCACAACCATACTAACCGTGTTTGTATCTACATAGTTCAAATTGTAATTAATAAGTAGTTCTTCCCCAACAGTTATTAATTTAATCGCACATACAAAGATATGGTTTCCTTCACGTGACTCGAATTTGCAGTTGGGTTGCTTAAGTGTAGACCCTGGTTGTGTACTGTTTATAAACCCTACAATATTCCCAGTTATTTTTGGCCTTCCGTCAATGTACAACGTTGTTCCTTTATTTTGATCTTTGTCTTGCAGCTGTATATAATTTGTTGACAACCCATATGTACGCATACTTCGTGTATATTAGACAAGGCACATACAATCACTGTAGTTGTAAGAGGGTCCAACATACTCCATCAATTTTGTACATCTGTCGTATCCAACCTTTATACCATCCATGCAAAACAACCCCAATCCATGTAATGACGACAGTGCAATTATATACATCCTCTCATTCACACAAAAAAGAGTGTTTACTTGAGGAATATCCCTAGGTACCCATTGTTTCACTATGTGTTTGTACCTTAAGGGAACCTCGATGTCTCCTACTATCTCATCATTATAGGAACATGAACCCCCTCCTCTAAGAAAAAATTCCATGTGTTTACTTAATTTTCTTCTGATCTTATGACATCTAGTTGATCTAGCCCTTGTATACCTATTGGATGTCTCACAATCCTCTATCCTTCCCAAACTCCCCTCGCTAGAGAAAGACAGATCTGACACATACCTGTTTGGTTCTACTTGCACGATAGCCGAAAAAAAATTGGCAAAAAATAGAAAAAAACTTGGAAAGACTTATAAGCATGTCATAATGGTGATATCATTATCCTGAACAATATCAATAATTCCCTAGTATAACAATTCATCACTTAGTCCTTTAACATGATATAGATATCAAGTCGTTCCATATCAAATGCTTCAGCCAATTAATCTCAAAATACAAATTATGTTTTTTACAATATTCCTAGGTGTATCTATATTAATTTAGTTTGTTTCCTCACCTAAAAATATAAAAGACCCAGTTTACGGATCTCAATATATGTGATAAAATCATTTGCAAATATTTTGTATCTTTTTTTCAGAAGAAAAAGAGGTCTTCCTTGATATTCAGTAGTGAATAAAAGGTAACTTTTACATAGTCCTAGCAATAAGTCAGTCAATTAACAAGTGGATATCATAAGTATCAAAAAATATCTCAAGGGAAGGGACGGAACCCACAATCGCAACATGACTGAAGTAGAAATACCACACAGAGAACATAGGGAGCCCAAACAACTTATCCAAGGAGGCATCAAGGGTGGAGAAAACACACCCCTGAGGGGATGAAAAGAAACTCTATATCCCCAGCTAAAACAAGAAAGATGCTGATGTATCCCATAGTAGAAAGAACCAAAAATACTATGCCACACAGATTAAAAAAATCTTAAATTAACTATATCATGCCTTCCTCAATGATTTCTCCTTCTAAAAGTTACAAGAAGGAGAGGAGGCCATCCTTCATATTCAATGTTTCCTTGGATAAACGGTATGCACTCATATTGTTCTCCCTGTATACATGGATAAATTCATATAAATGAATTTAAGATGTCGGTAGTATAGCATATATGTAGGATATCCAATGAAATTCATTACTTTCTCCAACCTCTATAGTTGAGTTCACATTCTGAGATCTTCTAACACTACACCGACCTGATCACACAACTTCTAGGTCAGTTCCCCAGTCTACATTGGCTCGATTATTCATTTTCTTGGCCAATCCTCTCTCCTTACTCTACACTCATAGGATTACATATAACTTAGAAAAACTTCCAACTCATCGCAACAAACTCCTAAAATAAATGTTATAAAATTGTAACAGATGTTTAAAAATAGATTCAACCCATGTATCCAATGAACCGAATAACTCAAACCTTATCTATTCATTTTTTCATTAACTATTTTCTTGATATTTACACAATTGTCTACGAATATCATATATTTATGCATGGTTTTACGGTTCCTGGTTTTAGTGTTTACCCCTGTATCCAATGAACCAAATAACTCAATGCACATGTCGCAGATGTTGCTCTTTGGACTATACCTCTTTTTGTCATCAAGCATGATCATTTTCAGTCATTGAAGAAAAAGTTTCAAATAAGGGTACTTAATAATGTTGAACAAATCCTTCATATGGTAGATGTGGATCTTCAAGGCTGAACACTTGCTTAAAAACAAACTAAGGTTTTATGTTGATCTACAACTTGTCCAAGTGAGACCCAGGTTGGGAGGACCAGGGAGGCCTTTTAGATTTAGACATTGTATCTACAATATCTTCAAGAGAGAGATGTAGGCTCCTCCATCATCACAATATTCTTATCTTGACACGAAGAAAAATGTTTAAACAAGGAAATGGAATTTTTCCTCAAGTTACATTGCTGGAAATGATTGATTTGTCCCATCCGAATATTGTCCCGATAGCCAATATGGTTTTTAGGTTGTATCAGTTGCATCCGGATCCATCGTTTAGGGTTGAATTGAATGGAATTCTTCATGTTTAGGGTTCAGTTTGAATGGAATTCTTCATGAATGGAATGGAATGGATCCATCGTTTAGGGTTACAACCAAACATTGAGAGGTATATGAGAGATAACAATAGACAAACAATAGGGAAATTAGGGTTTGCAGGTTTTGGAAAAAATGAATAATGCAATCCTGAGTTTGCAGATCTAAGGTGCAAGAATATGCCAGAAATGAAGAAACATAGAGGATAGACAAAGGAAATGTATACCTAAAAATATCATGGAATAATTGTTTCCTTTATAGCACAATCTCCATTCCACACCCTAGCTAGCCCGTGGCACCGCTAGCTAGCCTATGGCACCAGTAAGGTGAATAAGGATGTATAGAAATATCGAGACAATTTCTATAACTGAAAGGAAAGGGTAGGATTTACTAAGTACACCACTATTGAAATTTTATGTGGGATCAATTGTTTGAAAACCACAATACTTACTTATGCAACACATGGAGAAAACATTATTCCTTCTCTAGACATCAATCCCTCATAATTACATCCCTCCAGTGCTATCATTTTGGCATATATATGTCTAGACTACTATCCATTAATTTCCAAAAAAATCTATGTGAATCCATCTTTTAAGTCCATGTTTTACTAAGTATACTCAAGGGTGAATAAGGAAGAATCTACCAATATTTTGGTTGAAGCAAACTGTAGAACAGTATGTCGCTCTTATTGTTGAACCCTTAAAGTATTGAATTGGAAAATGCCTATCCTCACACAAGTGCAAAGCATGCTTTGCACAAGAAGGTTGAGTCTATATAGGTGGAGAAATGCCTAACTTCCATTGCTTGTAGAAATTCAATGCACTGGAGGGTTGAAAAGATGGATTATCTCCATCCTTGAGGATGAAAAGCACTAATGATTTTAAAATCTATCACCACTCACCCTTATAATGGGTGAATGATTCACTAGTGTCAGACAATTTTAAAGTTTTCAATGTGGTTTAATACCAAGAACTCAACATAATATGTATGTGTAACTGTGAAATCTTACGCCACTATATATTAATAATTTTCTGGTGCCATCTTTCATGGGGAAAAAGGTGGAAGAACAAGTTTGAAGTGGATTCTATTGGTGCTTGAACTCATGAAAAATGATCTAAACTAGTTATGGGAATGTCTAGCAGCATAAAGCAACCTCCTATCCATATTCTGGACTGACTTATGCAATTGAACAGTAGTTATGGGCGTGTTTTAGCAGCAAAGAATGAGCAAAAATCCAATTCTAGGCTAATTCTGTGAGCTAAGAAGAAATTATTATGGTTTGGGTGAAATTTATTGGTGTTCATTTGGCATGTCATATGGATCACTACTCTATCCTATTCATGGAAAAAGAGATTTAAAGCAACTTTTAGGATCTAAAAAATGGTTTCAATTGAATGGATTTCCAAAGTTTTTTGGAATACTAGGAAGCTCAAATTTATGCTAAGTTCCTTTCTAGGAGATTACATTGTGTTCTATTCTATTACAACCTAGTTGAATAGGATTTCCTTCCTCATTGTGGTGGTAAGAGGAAATTTAGTGATGTAAAGGATTAGTATTTGTACATTAAATTGACTTATAAATCTAATCCTTTTGAAACAACAACAAAAAATTATTTACAAGTTTCATCACACCTCCCCTCCAAGCATATAGGACATAGAAATTTCCAAATTGAAATATTCATCTCTATGAGAAGAACTGGAAAACCTTATGGTTATCTTTATAATTTTATTTCCTGAATCTGGTTATCTAGGCAGAATTGCAACTTGATATTCGAGGAAACCATTTCTTCTTCAACATGGGTTGGAGACACCATTAAATAAGCTACAGGAAAATCAGTCCCCTGTTGTATTCTCATGATTCTTTAAACAATCATTGTCTTAGCCATTTGCTCTTCCATCTCTTGTAGTATCTTGCATCCCAAAATTGCTCGGTATTTTAAGTGATTCCAAATTAGAGGGGTTATGTAAGGCCTTCCATATATAAAATCACATGGAGACATGTGGAATTATGAAACCTATTATTTTATACAAATTCTTTCATGGGAAAAAATATATAAAGCAACTTTGAGGATCCTAAAAAGGGCTTCAATTGAATGGATTTCCAAAGTTTTTGGGAAGATTAAGAAAATAAAATTTATGTTAAGCGCATTTCTATGAGCGTACACTATGTCCTCTACTATTACAACCCAGTTGGATATGCTTTCCTTCCTCACTGTGGTGGAAAGAGGAAATTTAGTGATGTAAAGGCCTGCTCTTTGCAATTCATATTAAATTACAAGGATAATCCTTTTGCAACAACAAAAAGGTATCTATTGGTTTCAGTACTTGTCCCCACTAAGCATATAGGTCACATACATTTCCAAAATAAAATATTCATCTCTATGAGAAGAACAAAAAACCCTCTAGTTATCTTTATGGTCCTATGACAAATATTGCTTGTAATTGGTAAATGGATTAGAAATCTTTGTCCTATGACAAATATTACTTTTTAGACGGGTCTATACCATTTTTACAGCACTATGGGCAATTCTGGGTCTGTTTGTGGGTTCAAGCAGCCCTAAAATAGCATTCATTTCTAATTCTGGGCTGATTGTGGGCAAAGACAACATGAGAGTAACAGATATGGACATCATTGTTGGCCTATGACTAGAAGAAGTTTTATTGAGGAAATATGGGTGGATAAATAGTGGAACTCATTGTAGAAACTACACCTATGGAAAACCTTCTTGATGCCCTAAATTCTAAGAATGCATAAGAACTAATGCCATGCATAATTGTATATTCTAGTACCATGTAGTAGATATATTAGGCCCATGCATAGTGTACAATAGCTCAAAACAAGCTTGAGAGGTAGATTTATCATAAACAAGAAGAAAGTAGTCATTGCATTTAAAACAAGAAAAAGGTTCTTATACAAGACCCCCTTTTTAGCATGGAATTTAAACATAAAATATTATCATGGGAAAATCATTTCACAAATAAAAGAAAGGTGGAATCACCTACAATTCATTTAGGGTATGGAAGTCTTTATTCTCAAAGTCATTGGTTGACCTTGATGCTTGAAGTGATGGTAAGTGAGGCTTTTGTTGTAAATTCACCTACAGTAAGTTAAGAATCAAAGATTCCTATCTAATTATAAAATGAAAGAAAAACATAACCTACAATATTGATGGGGCATTTTTTACCTATAGATTCCTCATAAATTATGGGTTACTCATGCAATGTGAGTGCTAGTTGTTAATGTTTTAGGGTAATTAGGGTTTTAGAACAACTTAACGAATTTGTTCTTTAATGGAAATAAAATAAACCAAAAGACTAATGTAAAAGTACAATAGTGACAAGGTCAGAGACCAACCTTAAGACTCCAACCATGGTCACGGCTCAACCTTAATAGGATCATAACATTCACAACCAAACACTAACAGGTCAACAAGGGTTACGACCCAACCTAGGCAGTCTCAAACTTTCACAACCCAGCCCTACCATACTTGAAACAGTCACAAGCCATATCTAGAAACCTTCAAATAGTCACGGCCTAGCTCCAATAATCATGGACCAATAGTTAGTATCTCAATAAGGTCATGTGTGAGGTAGAGAGAGAAAGAGCCATTCATAATTGGTATATCCTAGTACCATGCATAGAAAGAGAAACAAACCCTTAGATGTCAAGAACAAGAGAGCAAGAACTGCATATCAAATGTATAAAGTGCAACCAATGGATTAGTAACATTCCATCCAATGCACCTGCCAGAAAATCTAGGGATAATTCTAGTGGTTTGTCAAAGGACAATCCTCTTATTCTGCAATGTATACAGAAATATTCGCTTCTCTTGGAAGAAGAAGCCATAGGAAGTGTGCCATATCTCCAAGCTCTATTGGTTGTGATTCATATTATAGTGTTTGGCGGGCTCCTAAATATTATTAACATGTGAGAAAACTTGAGTCACGTATAGGTTATGTAATCATAAGTATAATACTCTATTGGAATCACAAACATCTGAAGCTAGTATCATAGTGATGGAAGTAGTGGTATTAGTTCTATCTATTCAATAAGTGACATGTAGTTAGGATAATGAATCGAATAGTTACCATTATTGCTATACATGATAGTACACCCCTATTATAATAGCATGAATTCCATTGAACATACTACTTATATCGTGTACATATATTGTAAGTGTAATCTACGTTATATCTCTAATAAATGTGATATCAATAAACCACTCATATCAAGAGCTATAGGTTATCCTTTAATCATAACCATACTAGACCTTATAAAAAAGCGATTTCACCATGTTATCACCCTCTGTTTATCTGTAATGAATATCATATGTATATTTCTCGGAAAAAATTCCTTCTTTGGACATCGATCCCTCATAATTCCATCCCTCCAGTGCTATTCATTTTGGAATATATATGTCTAGACTACAATCCATTAATTTCCAACAAAGTTTATGTGAATCCATCTTTTAAGTCCATGTTTTACTAAGTATACTAAGGGGTGAATATGGAAGAAGCTACCAATATTTTGGTTGAGGCAGGCTGCATAACAGTATTATGCTCTTATTGTTGAACCCTTAAAGTATTGAATTGGAAAATGGATATCCTCATACAAGTGCAAAGCATGCTTTGCACAAGAATCTTGAGTCTATATAGGTGGACAAATGCCTGACTTCCATTGCTTGTAGAAATTCAATGCACTGGAGGGTTGAAAAGAGGAAATTTAGTGATGTAAAGGCCTACTCTTTGTACTTTATATTAACTTACAAGGATAAGCCTTTTGGAACAACAAAAAGGTATTTATTGGTTTCAGTACTCGTCCCCACTAAGCATATAGGTCACATACATTTCCAAAATAAAATATTCATCTCTATGAGAAGAACAAAAAACCCTCTTGTTATCTTTATAGTTTTTTTTAAAAACAGGTTAATCTAGGAAGAGTTTAAACTTGATCTTCTAGGAAACCATTTCTTCATCAAGATGTGCTTGAGACACCAATAAATCCACTATAGGGAACTAAGTCCCCTTTTGTATTGTTATAGTTATTTTAACAATTTTTATCTTCCTTTAGGCTAGTCTTCATTTGATCCAATTTCTCGTCCATCTTCTGTAGTATATTGTGTCCCAATATTGCCTAGTATTCTAAGTGATCCCAACTTAATGGGGTTATTACCAATTACAAGAAAAGGAATTCTAGAAATCTTTTTCCTATGGCAAAGATTGCTTGTAATTGGTAAATGGATTAGAAATCTTTATCCTATGACAAAGATTACTTTTTAGACAGGTCTATACCATTTTTACAGCACTATGGGCAATTCTGGGTCTGTTTGTGGCCTCAAGTAGCCGTAAAACAGCATTCATTTCTAATTTTGGGCTGATTGTGGGCAAAGATAGCATGAGAGTAACAGATATTGGCATGAAAACAACCATAAAACCTCATTGGGAAGTAAGGTTGTTGTTGAAGTTCAATGAAGTTATTATGACAAAGACTTTGCAAGAAGATTGTTGGCATGCCTCGTTTCATAAAAATGTCATAAAGAAATAATTTCTTACTCTGTTGGGTGTGTTTATATAGACATGTTTAATATTGATGCAAGTTAACAAAATTACATAATGGAAATTTCAATTCTACATAAAAAATTATATCAAAATTACAAATACAAAAAATGATAAAAAACAATATCAAAATTATAAAACCTCAATATCTAAGTTGTTATGGGAAAGTGTGTGGGTAAACCGAGTGATAAAACCTCAATCCAGTTTTATACCAGCCATCTAACAACCATTAACATTAATTCTGAGCATACTCCAGCAGTCGGAATGTGGGTAAATTGAATTAATGTTAGGTCTGTGGGTAGAGACAGAGTGAGAGAAGCAGACATGGGCTTGGTTTGAGGATAGAAGTGGTGGACATAGTAGATCTGGGTACATTTTGGCAATCTTGGGCTCATGAAAAACCCTAGATCAAAGGCATGGGCACATGTAAGGTTAGTTCTGGGAACATAACAGAGTTAAAGAGGAATAATTTCACCCAAAATCAGTTGTAACAAGAACTAAAAAAACATTTTTGGATAGGTCTGAGTGCATTCTAGGAAGTTAAAAAGGGCATGAACAACCTCTAGGCATGATAAATAAGTCTTGGGTGAGCCTGGGCATTGTTTCTACCATCAAACTTCAACCATTTTTTAAACTGGTCAAGTTCTGAGGTAATAAACTTCAGCAGACAACAGCAATTATGGGTAGGTTGAGACTGGTTTGGCTTTCCAAACAACAATGAAGAAGCCCCAACTCCAAAGCTGGGAAATTTTTGAGGAACATCAGCAAACATATTGCTAGAAATGGATATGGAAGCTGTAAATTGCTAATCTAATATCACATACCTTCTTCTCCAACTCAATATAGATAGAGTAGCACCCCCACAGAGTTCTTTGTTGATGCTCCTAATTTGACAAAGAGGGACGTTGACAGTAGTCTAAGGAGATACACAAATATTTTTGAAGTCACATATACTGAACAAAAGGAGACCCAAGCTCTAAAAATTCTAATAAACTTCCATAATGTGCATCTTTATTAGGTTAAATTCCATAGATATATGGAGCAAACGCTTTGTTGGATTCCACTTGTGTAATGATTCAAGGATTCAACCTGACTGAAGATTCCAAATGCTGCTACAACAGTTGCTTCACAATCTACCATACAGACCTATCCAAACTTGCCATGAGTGCCCCAGGTAGGTTGAACAATACTGTAAACAAGGCATGAATGGTCACACACGTAAATCACCCCCTATAGGGATTTTGTTTCATACACATGAATTCCTAACACACGTCAAACATGGATTTTTTAAGGCTTTTATGACTATTGTTTATACTTTTGGCACCTTCCCTAATGCAAAAGGCTATATCAAATTTGTATATTGTTGTTCTAGCGCACACAATGCACTCAAAACCCCTCCAAATAGTTTGTAAATGATAATTGAGTTCTCTTACCATGCCTTCTCATGCCCAAAATTGGAGCTTTAATCATCAAAATTGGACTAGAAGTTACCAAAGCTAGTTTTATGTTGTTATTCATCACTTTTTAAGTCTGAAATATGCCCAGAAATGTATTTCAACCCTTAGATTTAGCCCATATTCAAAGGTTATGTCTTTTTACCACTAATTTATAGTCGGAAATGACCCAAGATTGGAGGGACAAGGCGGTTTGATGGTGGATAAATGCGGTGTATTCTCCAAGGGAGCATTCCCATAAATCCACAATCTATTTTTAATGATGTTGGTTTCTTTTATGGTCATGACTCAACCTTAACAGGATCATAAAATTCACAACCAAATGCTAGCATGTCAACAAGGGTTACGAACCAACCTAGCAGGCTCAAACTGTCACAACCTAGCCCTAGCAGCCTTGAAACAGTCACAAGCCATATCTAGCAACCTTCAAATAGTCATGGCCTAGCTTCAATAATCATGGATCAACACTTAAGAAAACACCTACAGCTTAATTGGATTGCTAATAACAAGTTGGAAACCATCCTCTATATCAGGTGAAGGCTCCATTAAACCCCTAATTATTGTGCCCATTTGAATGAAACAATACAGGGATTGCAACGAAAGGTTGGTAACTGACTTACCAATCGTTGTCCCTTCATAGTCAGCGTAATGGCTCTCTCCAAATAGACAGCTATCTCCCTCAATTTCCTTACTCGTCAGAGAGCCGAAGGATGGACAAAATGCTGCAAGAAAGTTGCAACTATCTCCCTCTATTTTCTTACTCGTCGGAGGGATGAAGGATGGAAAAAATTCCGTAGAGAAAGTTGTAGCTATCTCCCTTTGTTTTCTTACTCATCAAAGGGCGGAAGGATCAAAAAATTGTTGTAGAGAAAGTTGTGCAGGCGCGAGAGGTAATAAAATATTGTAGCTGGTGTCGATAATGTTAAATGTGTTTTATTAAGTTGACAAGGGCCATAAAACCAAACTCAATCATTGAATGCCTTATTTAAAATAAATTTCTTTTCTTACCTTTATGATGTTATCCATCATTTAATGTGTGTACTTCAACATCTATTGTGCCATGTTGTCATGAAATTATAGTTGGGGTATGTAGTTATATTATGATGATTATAGTGTGATGTGGAAGATAGTGTGGAATTAAATTATCAAGGTTGTTCTTCGATATTGCATTGAGAATGCCAGTTGTTGGGTATTGTATGATTTTCTTAACTTGGTTTTGAAATAAGGAAATTTTCACCACATGTTGAGACTTCTATTATGAGGGAGATATGACAATGATGATGAAGACGATGATGATGGTGAAGACGATGAAAACAAGGACGATGATGATGACAATTACGACAATGACGATGACGATTATGTTGATGAAGACGAAGATGATGATGATGAAGATGGTGATGTTGATGATGATGATGATGATGACGATGAAGATATGATGATGTAGATGACGATGATGGTGATGAAAATGGATATGTTGATGATGGTGACGATGGTGATGATCATGACCATGAAGATGATGATGATGAAGATGACGATGATGAAGATGATGATGAAGATGAGTATGTTGTTGTTGATGATGATGATGATGATGATGATGATGATGATGGTGATGATGATGACGATGAAGATGATGATGAGGAAGATGATGATGATGATGATGATGATGATGACGACGATGATGAAGAAGATGGTGATGATGATGATGATGATGATGGTGGTGGTGGTGATGATGGTGATTATGGTGATGATGATGACGATGAAAATGATGAAGATGAAGATGTCGATGATGATGATGATGAGGATGATGATGATGAAGATGACGACGATGATGATGATGATGTTGATGATGATGTTAATGACGATGAAGAAGATTATGATGATGGTAATGGAGATGATAACAGTGATGATGATGATGATGATGGCAATTATGATGATCACCATCATCATCATCATCATCATCATCATGTTGATCATCATCGTCTTCATCATCATCATCATCATAATCATCATCACCATCATCTTCATCAAGTTCATCATCTTCATCATCATGATCATTGTCATCATCATCATCATCATCATCGCCGTCGTCGTCATCGTCTTCAACATCATGATGATGGTGATGCCGATGATGGCAGTGATGATGATGATGATGATGGTCACCATCATCACCATCATCTTCATCATCATCATCATCATAACCATCATCACCATCATCACCATCATCTTCATCATGTTGATCATCATCGTCTTCATCATCATGATCCTCATCATCATCATCATCATCATCATCATCATCATCATCATCATCATCATCATCATCATCATCATTTCCATCATCATCATCGTCGTCGTCGTCTTCATCATCATCGTCTCCGTCATCATGACCCTCATCGTCGTCATTATCATCATCATCATGCATTTTTGAATTGTCTTATTGATGAAGTCTCATGATTGAATTTTTTTTCATGGAGAAGATCGATGCTACATCTAATTATCATGATGATGAAGACGATGGTGATCAACATGATGAAGATGATGATGATGATGGTGATGATGACGATGATGATGATGAGGGTCATGATGATGATGATGATGAGGGTCATGATGATGAAGTTGATGATGATGAACATCGTGATGATGAAGACGATGATGTTGAACATCATGGTAATGACGATGATGATGGAGATGATCATGATGATGAAAAACATGATGATGAAGACATTGATGATCAACATGATGACGATGGTGTTGTGGATGGTGATGATGATGATGGACATAATGGTGATGAAGACGATGATGTTGAACATCATGATAATGACGATAGTGATGAAGATGATCACGATGCTGATGATCATGATGATGAATACAATGACGATCAACATGATGATGATGATGATGACGACGATGATGATGATGAAGATGATGAAGACGATGATGATGAAGACGATGACAATGATGATGATCACCATCATCATCATCATCATGAAGACGATAATGATGAACATCATGATCATGATTATTATGAGGATGAAGACGATGATGATCAACATGATGAAGATGATGGTGATGATGATGATGATGGTGATGATGATGATGATGATGGCGATGATGAAGATGATGGTGATGATGGTGATGATGAACATCATCATGATGAATACGATGATTATGATGATTATGATGATGATGATGATGATGATGATGATGATGAAGATGATGGTGATGATGGTGATGATGGTGATGATGAACATCATCATGATAATGAAGACGATGATGATGGTGATGATGGTGATGATGATGATGGTGATGTGGATGGTGATGATGGTGAAGATGATGATGAACATAATGGTGATGAAGATGATGATGCTGAATATCATGATAATGATGATGATGATCAAGATGATCATGATGGTGATGATAGTGATGGTGATGATGGTGATGATGGTGGTGGTGATGATGGTGATCATGATGATGAAGACAATGATGATCAACATGATGACAATGGTGATGTGGATGGTGATGATAGTGATGATGATGATGAACATTATGGTGATGAAGACAATGATGCTAAACATCATCATAATGTTGATGATGATAAAGATGATCATGATGGCGATGGTCATGATGATGAAGACGATGATGATCATGATGATCATCATCATCATGAAGATGATAATGATGAACATGATGATGATGATGATGATGATGATGATGATGATTATCATGAGGATGAAGACGATGATGATCAACATGATGAAGATGATGGTGATGATGGTTTTGATGGTGATGATGATGATGGTGATCATGATGATGGTGATGATGATGATGATGATGATGGTGATGATGAACATCATCATCATGATGAAGACGATGATGAGGATCGTGATGGTGATGATGGTGATTATGATGATGGTGATGATGATGATGATGATGAGTATGATGGTGATGGTGATGATGGTGGTCATGATGATGAAGACAATGATGATCAACATGATGACGATGGTGATGTGGATGGTGATGATGGTGATGACAATGATGAATATAATGGTGATGAAGATGATGATGCTGAACATCATGATAATGACAATGATGATGAAGATGATTATGCTGGTGATGATGGTGATGATGGTGGTGATGATGATGATGATGATGATGATGAATATGGTGATGGTAATGGTGGTGATGATAATGAATACGATGATTATGATGATTACGATGGTGATGATGATGATTATGATGGTGGTGGTGGTGATGATGGTGATGATGATGATGAGCATAATGATGATAATGGTGATGTGGATGGTGATGATCATAATGATAATGATGATTATTATGATTATAATTATGATGATTATGATGATTATGATGAGGGTCATGATGATGATGATGATGATGATGATACTGATGATGATGATGCTCTTGATGATGATATTGATGATGATAATGATGATGATTATGCTGACGATGATGATGATGATGATAGTGACGATGATGATCAACATGATGATGATGATGAAGATGATGGTGATAATGATGATGTTAGTAACTCTTTTTTTTTAAATAAGATAAAAGAATAGGTATAATTAAATATTTACCTTTCAATATATTTCATCGTCTTCTTCATCCAAGTCATCATCTTCTTCATCCAAGTCATCATATGTATCATCAGATCCAGAGTCAACATTGTAAGGACTGGGCATATCATCATCGTCATCTAAGTTAGTTACGCTCATCATGTCATCATCAGTATAATATTCATGGGAATTGTCTGCTACATCATCTAATTCAACTAATTCTTGGACATATTCTATTGGATCATCATCATAATCATCTAACTCATGTTGATCATGCTCTTCATCATCATCTTATTCTTCCATAGAACCCTCTTCATTACCATCATCTAGGTTATACTTTAATGTCCTTCCCCTTGGATCATGTCTCACAACAAATGAATAGCCCGCTTTACTTGGAACCTCCAAGTAAAATACCTGTTCACATTGGATTGGAAGAACATAGGGCTCCGTTCCTGGCTCAAAAAACCTTGTATTTACCATGGTAAATCCATTATCATGTTCAATAATAGTTCTATCGGGATCACATTGATTCAATCGTAACCGGTACCATTTGACAACGAACAAAACTACCTTGAAGGATTTAAAGTAACACTGTAGAATATCTTCCAAATACCCATAGTATTGATTTTCTGAGAGTTCTAGATGTCTATCACTTCTAGATGAAACATTGGTCACCTCGAAGACTACAAATATCCCACAATCTGATGTTTTCTTTGTTTTCTCCAATTTTTGGATGCGATATCTACAACCATTGTAGACCATAGCCTTATGGTGTTTTACCTACAACAAGCAATACACGAAAATATTACACAATGATTCAATAGTTATGCAACAATACATGGAAAAGAACAACATGTACGTCAAAATGTAATTTTCAAAATAAAATATTTAGAGTGATTGATTAATATGCTTGCTATTTTATCTTTTAAACCATATGCTAAATCGATTTCCCTTTCTGTAATATTTCTATCTCCATTGTGATGTGCTTCTTTTACCAATGAATCCACACCTTCCCGTGATATTCCATGACCTGATAGTTCACATTGTTCAATCCATACCTTCATCCAATCAAGATTGTTTGCGGTGTATAAATGAATTTCATCCCACTCTCGACCAATTGCTTGATGACAATAAACATTAAAATGAAAGACAGATGTAAATTTTCTGAGCAAATTATATGCTCTTAATTGATGCAATAACTTGAAAATGCAATTAGAATAAGAATGATATAATACACATCCACTAGCTAATAATTACCTTTCACCTTCCTCGATCTACCTTTCCCCTTCAGTTTATCCCCTTCAAATTTGTTATTGGAGTTTGGATCACAAATGCAACATAAATTCCCCTTTGACGCTAAATTAGAAAGATATTCACTAGCCTACAACATGTTTGGTATACCGTATATCCTTCCATCATAGAACCCTCAGCATGTGCTCATTGTCTCACCAAACCCTTCATAAATTTCAAGTGCCTCTCAACCATCCACATGGACCTTGAGTGCATAGGTCCACACAATTCAATATCCTCAACTTGGTGTATGAGGTAGTGTTCCTATGCATTGAAAAATGTCAAAGGTAGATGCTTGTTCATTTCACACATGAGATGAGGAATTTCTCTCCTCCAATACTTTATATATTATTTATGGATTTCTTTTGATGTCAACCATCTACAAGTGACGCAAACCAATAACACTATTTAACTAAAAAACACATTAAATTACATATCATGAAATAGTGCACAAAAAACAAATATAAATTATACGAAGAATTAAAGAAATGCTAAGCACAAGAAACTAATCGCTAGTTACCTCATGTATTTACCAAGATTATATATAACTTGTTTGACATTGTTGTCGAAGTTGTCTGGGAGAGAGAGGTGTAGAACATACTGTTTCAATATACAAACCACGTCATAGTTTAAACTAATAGTATACAAAAAAGAAAAGAAAAATTATGCAATAAAATGAAAAAAATACAAAATTATATGGACATAACAATAATAATTACCTTGACGAAAACGTGACAATCATGCGTTTTGACCCCCGCAAAATCACCTTTTTGTTATGATATTCTTCAAGTTCGCACAAAATCCAGTGGGAAATTTAATTTTCCGCATTACTTCTTTGACAACATTGCTTTGTTGCTCCATAAACATCCATGGAATTGAGTTTATATTAATTTGGTCTCCGTTGCTATGAAATTGGATGACGTATTTCATAGCATGGTTTCCTTCTTGAATGTCTTTGCAAGCTTTCAAAATTTTATCTTTCTCCCTCCTTATCTCCAGTAGTCTCCATTATGTTCCAGTCACATTATTTCCAATATCCATTGTATCAAACAAATGAGCAATTTGTAGGTGCTCATAGTAGGGAAACCTGCTGAATTGTATACGATAACTTTTCATTCCTCGTGGAAGCCCATTAATGCCTTCATGATCATGATGCACATCATGAATATTAGTCTATAAATAAATTACATCAGAAATCAAATATGGCCATTACAGTAAAAAACTCACAATAAAAATTAAAATACATAACAATTCATATACAATGATCCATACGTACCAGCTTGACGATCTCTATTGTATTGCATATTCCAAAGGTGAGGTGTCATTCTCCGTGGTTTTAATGTAGTCTCCTGCTTCCCATTGAAAATATTTTTTTCGGTTGTTCTATACCTGTGATTCTTAGAGAGGAAATGCCTATACTCATCAAACACCTCCTTTCTTAAGCTTTTTGAGCAATGAGATTTTATCTTAGGACCACAGACTGGACATGCAAATTCACCCTTTGTATGAAGACCTACAATATATAGATATGGAATGTCTATGTAAATTATAATTATATATAAACTATATTAACTACGTCATATAATTCAATTCAATTAAAGTGGAACTTAAAAATACAAACCACAAAATTGGGTTAACCCAGGGACATCATGTATTGTCCATACAACCATTCCATGGAATTGAAATTGCCTTTGTCGTATTGGTATAGATACATCATACATAGTGATGCCATTCCATAACTTTAGTAGCTCATCTATAAGAGGTTCTATATATACATTCATATCTTTGACTTGGAACTTACCTGATTAATTTGAAGTACATATAAAATATATATTTATGAGAACCATTAAGATATATAAACCATGCACAAGAGTAAAATAAAAAATATACAAATGAAATTAAGAAACATAATACGACAAATGAGATGCCACAACTACATTAGAAATAAAGTAGTTGTAGACACAAAATACCTAGAATAATCATCGACAACATTATGTGCTCCCTCTTTATTGACAACCATGGAGGAATGTTATTGTTGATAACAAAAATAGGCCACACTGTGAAAATGTATTAACACCATTTTCTACCAAAGAAATCCTAAGACTACGTGGCTCTTCTTTAAATTGAGGCCACTTTTCCTCCATATCTCTAAAAGCAGAACTATCTGTAAGCATTTGAATAACATCATCTTGAATTATGTTCTTGGCATGGTAATCCATAAATTGTGCTATGTTTCTTCACCTAAACAGTCATTGCAAACATGGAATGATGGGAATATTACGAAGAACCTTGTGAGGAACCTTTTTTGTTACTTGATCTGTTCGATATCTACTTATATGACATTCCGGACATTCTGTTGCAAATTCATGTTGATTATAATATATAACATGGTCATTGGGGCATGCATGAATTACTTCATAATGCATTCCAATATCTTTCATGATGGAAGAAAAATATCGATATGTGCGAGGTAAAATATTTTATGGTGGTAACAAAAATTCAGCTATCAAGCTACATCAAAAAAAAATTCTAGTTAATGTAATAAATAAATAATATTAATGAAACACACTTCATCTGTATGATGATCAATAATGAATTAACAATACAATTATTAGAGGAATACAAATAAACTTTATCACGATCATATATATGTGATGGATTATTTTACATACCTTAGCATCTGTGTGATTGATATGTTTGAAAGACCATTCATAACCTTCAAGTTCATTATCAACAATACAGCAGAGAGAATATTTGTTTTGGAGCCTTCATAGAGGGGTTCATATGCCTTATCGAGAAGAGGTATATCGTTTTCATTATCAAAGTCATCACTATTTTCATTATCATCATCATCGTCATCATCCATTCTAACATTAAATGAATCATGGATCAATGTATTTGTACCATCATCTTCAACTATGTTATCAGTATGATCTTCTTATTCAATATGATCATTCACTTGTTCTCCATTAAACATAGACGCTTCATGATCCTACGGAACTTGTTCTAGAAATAAATTCCTCTAGACGATATGTCGTAGGGTGTATTTCCTTTATAAATACATGAAAAAATCAATAGATATAAGTTAATATAGGAAATATTAAAATAATACACACATTTACCAAAGCAAAGAATATAAAAAACTTTATAATTCTAAACCTACAAATGGACGATATTGATTCCCCCCCTCAACGTTTCCATGTTCCCTACAATGATTTGTGGTTGTTGCGATCAATATTATTCTCCTCTTAAATCCCCTTCATTTAGTACATGGACAATAACATTTTCCATCACCCCTTCGTTTCATTGCATCCCATAGTCTAGTAAGCAATTGTCGATTCTGTTCATTTGGATCAGGAATATTTCTATTTGACATTTTTTCACAAACTTCATGAATGAATACTATCGACAATCTTAAAAAATCAAGTTCCAAACATCACAATTTTCTCAAACGGAGGTTTGTCAAAGAAAAAAATGTTAGTTTTTCAACATTAAGCTAGCATTATGTTTCGACACATTTTTTAGCACTGGTCTTCTTCTCTGTATCAACTGGATCATCTCGTCATCTGCACCTCGAGTCTTCTGAGTCTTCAAGTCATATTTGTCTTCAATTCATCTTCATTCTTCGAATCTAGATCATCTCTCGATCTGGATCATCATGGGACATCATCACTGGATTTGGATCATCTCTCAATCTGGATCAACATCACTGGATTTGGATCATCACTCGATCTAGATAAACATCACAGGATCTGGATCATCACTTGATCTAGATCATCATCACTATACTGGATCTGGATCATCACTCGATCTGGATCATCTCTTGATCTGGATCATCACTGCTGGATCTGGATCATCACTCGATCTAGATCTCTCGAAGTCATCATAACTGGATCTATATCATAGCTTGATTTGGATCTCATCTGTTCATCATCATGTGTGTGCTATCTCGTCATAGGAAGTTCTACAGAGCCAGCCTTCTTTCATGCTGGTTGTAGGCCTAGCCATCAGGTAAGTCTTCGCCCAGCACTTACATCTGACCTACTCATCAGAAAGGCATGCCCAACACTTACATCTGACCTTCTCGTCAGAAAGGCACACCCAGCACTCAAATTTGATCATGTAGTAAACTACAATCACATCAGAAAGGCCTCACACTCACATCTGTCATGGAAGGAACTGAATCCTCTCACCATGATAAAATGGCCTGCCCATACATCTGACATGGAAGGAACTGAATCCTCTCACCATGAAAGAATGGCCCGCACTTACATCGGCCATGGAAGGAACTGAATCCTCTCACCATGATGGAATGGCCCGCACTTACATCGGCCATGGAAGGAACTGAATCCTCTCACCATGACATAATGGCATGCACTCACATCTAACCTAGAAGGAACCAAATCCTCCACCCTCATCAGAAAGGCCCCCAGTCCCAGACTGAGCTACCTAGTAACTGACCAGGTGCCTCCACTCTCTCGAAGAGTGGCAGTTTCCCTTACATCTGTCCTACTTGACAGAATGGCCAACACTCATATCTGACATGGAAGGAACTGAATCCTCTCACCATAACAGAATGGCTCAGCCCTTACATCTAACCTACTCATCGGAATGGCTTTGGATCTTTAGCACTCATATCTGACATGGAAGTAAATGAATCCTCTCACCATGACAGAATGGCTCAGCCCTTACATCTGACCTTCTCATCAGATTGGCTTTGGGACTCATCACTTTCCCTTGGAGGAAACCTTGATCTGGAGAACACCAAGCTTCTCCCTGAAGTACTCGAACTTCACTCTGGCCAATGGCTTTGTCAACACATCAGCTATCTGTTCCTCCATTGTAACATATTGGAGCTTCACTACTCCTCTCTGCACCATATCCCTGATATAGTGATACTTGATCTCGATGTGCTTCGACTTGTCATGGAACACTAGATTCTCTAACAACTTCACGCAACTCTGGTTGTCACAGTGTATACAAGTAGCATCCATCTAGAGATCAAATAAATCAGACAGTAGCTTCCTCATCCATACTACCTCACAACTTGCTAAACAAGCTGCGACATACTCTACTTCAGCTGTACTCAGTGCCACACAGGATTTCTTCTTGCTAAACCAAGAGATCACACCTGATCCCATACTAAAGCAACACCCTGAAGTGCTCTTCCTATTGTTGGCACTTCCTACCCAATCTGAATCAACATAACACTCTAGGTTAATCTTTTGATTCGCATCATACTTGAGCCCATAATCAATTGTACCCCTCAAGTACCTCAGAATATGCTTTGTAGCAATCAAGTGAACATTTCTCGGATCTGTCAAGAACTGGCTCAAGGTGTTCACAGCAAAGCAAATGTCTGGTCTCGTGTTCGTCAGGTACATCAATGACCCAATCATCTGACGATACATCGTAGCATCAACTGACTCTGAAGAAGCATCACTCAATAGCTTCAAGTTTGATGCCATAGGTGTGGCCATAGTCTTGTAGTCCATCATCCCAAACCTCTTCAGGATCTCTACTGCATACTTCCCTTGTCTAAGGAAGATTCCATCCACACTTTGCCACACCTCCATACCTAGAAAGTAATGCATCATACCCAAGTCCTTCATCTTAAACTTGGCAGCAAGCTTTCTCTTCATATCAATGATCAACCCATCCATACCTGTCACGAACATATCATCTACATATAGTAGAAGCATCACTGGGTTTCCATCTTCAACCTTGTAGTAAAGGTTGGAATTTTCTTTATTCTTGGTAAAGCCCAAACTGGATATAAAGCTATCAATTCTACCGTACCATGTCCTGGGTGCCTGTTTCAAACTGTACAGGGATTTCTTCAATTTGCATACATGAGACTCCCTGTCATGTGTTTCAAAACAGAGTGGTTGTTCTACATACACTTCCTCTTCCACTACACCATTCAATAAAGTAGTCTTGACATCCATCTGGTGTATCTTCCATTTCATCATTGCAGCCAGAGAAAGTACTAATCTGATGGAAGTGTATCTGGCTACAGGTGCAAAGGTCTCTTCATACTCTATTCCGTATTTCTGAGAGAAACCCCAAGCTACAAATCTTGCCTTATATTTTTCAATGCTACCATCTGCAACATGTTTGATCTTATAGATCCATTTAGAAGTTACAACTGACTTCCCATCTGGTCTTGGGACAACATCCCAAACATCATTCTTCATGATCGATTGGTATTCTTCGATCATAGAATCCTTCAATTCTTTTCGTTCTATCGCTTCTTCATAATTGGAAGGTTCTTTATCAATGAAATCACATAGTAAAGCTACATACCCAGAACAGGATCTGGTCCTCTTTCTTTCTCTGTGATTCTCTTCTGGAGCCCCATATCTTTCCGCACCTTGGATAAGTTCTCGTACCCAAGCAGGGTTCCTCTTATGAGGATTCTTCTCCAGAGGTGGATCTACAGGTCTTTGTGGTTCTTCAAATTCTCGATCTTCTTCTTGAGTTTCTTCATTCATGGTTGTATCATGAATTTTGGGTGCTTCTGCTTCTTCAAGTTCCTCAGCGGGTCTCCTTCTAGATTTGTTGTAAGCTGTGTCTTCATCAAATGTCGCATCCCTGCTGATGTCAATCTTCTTATATCCTGGGAAATATATTCTATAAGCCTTCGAGCTTTCAGAGTATCCCACAAATATACCCTTCTTTCCTGAAGGATCTAATTTAGTCCTCTTCTCTTTTGGAATGTGGATGTACATGGGACAGCTAAATATTCTGAGATGGATGACTTCTGGTTTCTTGTCAGAGAAGACTTCTTCAGGAGTCTTTTTCTCGAGTACTCTATGTGGAGTACGGTTTTTTACATACACCGCTATTCTGGCAGCTTCCGCCCAAAGATGCATAGGAAGGTCTTGATCATGAAGCATTGCTTTTGCAGCTTCCATGATAGTTCTGTTCTTTCATTCTGTAACCCCATTCTATTGTGGATTATAAGGAGTGGACAACTCCCTCTTAATCCCTGATTCTTTGCATAGCTCTTTGAATTCATTTGAAGTGAATTCTCTGCCATTATCTAATCGAATGGTCTTGATCTTCTTTTCAGTATGGTTTTCGATCAAGGCTTTGAATTCTTTGAACTTAGTGAATACTCTATCTTTGTTCTTCATGAATTAAAACCATGTCTTCCTAGAGAAGTCATCAATAAAAGAAACATAATATGCATACCCGCTTAGAGAGTTTGATGACATAGGACCGCATACATCGAAGTGGATGATTTCCAAGATTCCTTTTTCTTTGCTTTCACTGTTTGGAAATGTCTTCTATGTATTCTTTCCTTTCGCACATCCTTTGTAGACCCCATCATGTTTTTCTTGGATTTCTGGAAGACCTTCGACAGCTTTGCTTGCAATAGGTAGTGCTCTATAATGCACATGTGCAAGCCTTCTATGCCAAAGCTCACTTGGCTCTACTATGTCATGGACCAAGGTTTGTTCTCGATGGCCCTTCAATTTGTATAATCCTCCTTCTTGTTCTCCAATCACTACCGCATCATCGATAGTCTTTCCTTTTGGCCACATGATGACTTGACCATCTATGAATGCAACCTTCATTCCTTTTGCATCTAATGCTGATATAGAGAGAAGGTTCTTCTTGAGTCCTAGCACAAACAATACTTCTTTCATTGTTAGAGACTTACTAGAGTCTAGTTTATATGAATATTCCCCACTACCTTTTATTGGATATTGGATATTGGTAGTCATCTCCTAGCTTCACCTTGTGAGGTGATTCATGTTGTGATAGTCTCACAAAGGATTCCTTGAATCTAGTCATATGTTTGGAAGCCCCACTGTCTATAAGACAATCATCACTACCATGAGTAATGTTACCTATGAGAGCTGATGTCAAAACATATTCATCCTCGCTTGAAGAATCTTCACTTTCATATCTGGATCTCTTCCTGGATGGTTCATCATCCTCTGCAGCATGAGCATGATGTCTTCTTTTGTTGCTCTTCTTTACTATCTTCTGTTTGTTAGGACAATTCCTTGCATAGTGTCCTACTTCATCACAAGTATAGCATATGATCCTAGATACATCTCTTCTAGTATTATCTTTGTGAGAGTGCTTACCTCCAAAACCATGAGGTCTTCTTTTGCTTGACTTGGAGTGAGACTTGGAGTGTACCATAAGAGCTTGGTCTTCACTTCCCATCTTCTCTTCTCGAGCTGCTATCCGAGCTTCTTCTTGAGAGCACTCTTCCCATAGTTTGTTGAACTTGACTAACTTCTTCCTAGTATGGATTCCTTGGATGAAAGAATCCCATGACCTAGGAAGGCCATTCAATGTAGTCATTACAATCTCTGCATTTTCCACTTCTTCATCAATTGCTTCTAGTTGCTCTTTTATCTGAGAAACTCTTGTGAAGTAAGACTAGATTGTTTATGCATTCTGAATCTTCACATTCTTCAGTTGGTTTCTCAGGTTCATCTTCTGATTGATGTTCTTCCCTTCAAACAATTTGGATAGGGCATCAAACATAGCTTTAGGTGTCCTGACAGAGGTCACCTATGGGATAAGGTGATCCTTGATAGAATCAGCAATGATCCTCTTTGCCATAACCATCTTCTTCGTATGTAAGGCCTTTGCCTCATCTCCCTCTGGAACTGGAACCTCCTCCTGGATGTAGAAGTCTAATTCATTTTCTTCCAAGACTAGGGAGATCCGATACTTCCAGGCTCAGAAGTCATCAGCTCCCTCAAGCTTTTCATCAAGCTTGGTATGATGATACATCTTAACTGAGAACCTCAAATGTAAATACAAAAGATTTTATATCTTACCAGGTTCAAGAGGTCGGATCTGAAACTTGAGCTGAAATCCTGTAGAGTTGGTTCAGGAGCAAATTAGGGTTTTGATTTTCCGGAGTTTTGTTCATCCAAATGCCTTGAAATTTGTCGCTAACTTCAATTTTGGGGAGGAGATCAATCTAGGCCTGGGCCCACTGAAAAATTCCTCTTCTGTAAAAATCCCTAATTTTTGACAGCAATGATAGGTCCAAAACTAAAAAACCTCAGAATTGGATTCTGCTTCGACAGAAAGATGCGCCCTAAGGAGGAGAGTTGTTCCACCTTACTTTTGCTGAAAATTTGTGGAGGAAGATCCACAAACTAGGAATCCCTATTTCCTGCAGCTACACAGTGTCTTCTTCTCAGGTTAGCTCTGATACCATGTTAGTTTTTCAACATTAAGCTAGCATTATGTTAGGATCTTTACTGAGAGAATAACAAGTACAGCAATCAAACACAAGAGACAATGAACACAGTGTTTTTCATTGGGGAAACCATAAATGGAGAAAACCCCACAACTTCCTCAGACATAGAATCAACACAAGATGTAAAACCCCAAAACAGTAAGATGCACTCCCGACAACAATAATATTATTCTTGTCTAGCCCCAGTGTCTTCTCCTTCCTCAACTATGTGCTACACTTGATGTGTGATAAATAGAGACCCCAACTCTCTATTTATACTAAACCCGACATGACTAAAACCCTACTAGGGCTGACCTCTACTAAGAGAGTCTAATAACCCTAGTGCCCCAAAACTGTGGGTACTTTAACCCTTACACAATCGGAGGGTTACCCACTATGACTTGACATGACTTGTTTACATTATTGATTCTCTTGATCGGAACATCGGGGCATGACAACATGACTCAATTACATAATAGATACATCCCGGAATAAACATCGGGTTACAATACATAAGATACATAGAAGAATACATTCCAAAGTTATAAATACATCAACAACAAAAAAAATCTTGCAAACTGTCTGTCGAAGAAAAGAAAATTCCCGCAACCACCAGTTGAAGAATAAAACAATTCCTCAAACTGTTTGTCGAGGAATAAATAATTTCCGCAAACCTTTCATCGCTTCTATACAAAACATGTTAGATGTTTAAAAATGTGTATATTTATAATTCATCAATCGTCAGATATTCGGCGATATGAACCTAGTTACCATTGAAAATATGGGTTTAAACTATTTGGAATATGTATTTCTACTATTTCAAAAAATAAACCAAGGACGTCGAAAATCCGACGACCCATACTTTAAATGTCATCACAAATTCGACACATGACAATCGGATATCCGATGACTCAGCCTCCAAGTGTCATCGCGAATTCGACACACTTCCGTTGTAAATTTGACACACGTCCGTCGCATATCCGATGACCTATTGTTGTAAAGTGTCATCGAAAATCCTATGCTAAGGACGTTAGATATTTGACGATGCTTAAAGAAATCGGAAGGTACAGTATTTCTCATCATTGCAACAAAAAAAAAACATACTTTACGTTGGATATCGTTGGATGTCATAGGATTCTATCGTCAGATTTTGGGTTCAAATCCTGTTGTGGCTGGGGAGTCCAGCCTGTTGTGGGTCCGTTCTTTAGGTTCCCTTACCAGCCTTTGCTTCTTTTTTATTCTAGGTGCGTTTAGTCTTTTACCGTTTATTTACAGTTTGGCATGTTTAGAACCTTGTTCCTAGTCTTTTTCTTTGAAAAAAAATTGGCAACACACGCATGTTGTCGGCATAGACAGTTGTGTGTTTCACTGTGTACACGTTGGTTTCCTTCTGGATAGTCACGTGTCATACGTGGGTTGTCTACATAGATAGTTGCGTGTTTCCTAGTAGTATTTTGGTTCATTAGGGTTTGCTTGTCCCTGTCTTTTTGTCTTTTGATTGCTTGTGAGGGTTCTATTGTTGACATGAATCTGTGAGTCTGAGGTCTGTACTTCACATCGTTTACTTGATTTCTTCAAGTTCTTGAGCTTTTGTGTTTGATTTTCTTTAATTTGTGAGTGTAGGTGGTCATCCTGCTTGGTTTGTAAGGTTGATTTCTTGTGTTCTAGGTCAGTGATCAATTCCTCTGAATACTTTGTGCTATGTACTTCTTATTGTAGTCTGAGACTGTCACTTTTCTTTTGTGGATCTAGTGAGATTTTGAGTTTGTTAGTTCCTCCAAGTCAGGGTTTATTCCAGTTTATTCCTTTTGGTTGAAGTGGGTTACTTTGGGATCTTTTTGCATCATTTCACTGTTGTGTGTTTTGATTAGTCAAATTTTCTAAAGTTTGCATTCATTTGAATTATAATTTTTGAAGTTGTTTTAAAAGAAAAGACAAAAATATTTTTCATTAGGTTGCATGTAGTATTTCTTTTCGCTATTTTTCAAAGAAAAAATAAAAAATTCTTAAAAAATCTTGTAAGTTTCTCATGCTTAGTTTCAAGTTCATTAACTTTCATTTAAAAGAAAAGAAAAATTGGCTTAGTAGTTTCAATTTGCTTCGAAAATTTACTTTTATGCACCATTTTTGCTTTATTTTATCGAGTCTACAATGCCATACAAAGTTTCACACCATTTTCCTCTGACTAAGAATAGACTACTAAAAAGAACGACATATTTAATTTCTCTTTTTTAGGTTCATACACCAACTAGCTTAGGCTAGACTTGTGGATTAGGGAGTTTAACTCTTCACAAGTATTTGATTCAGACATAGCTGGCCAATCACTAGGTAAATTCTCCTCTATATTGAGTGTATTTGGGAAGCTCCTCTCACACAGGAGTTAAGCACAAGGTCATGTGAGGACCTAGACTGAGGAGATAACCCTCTGATTCCTTGTTCGAGCTTAGATCGGTATTTTTACACATCTGGGGACTTCTATCAATACCACCTCTTGGGCCCCATGCGGTGCCGGTGTTGACAGGGTTTCGGGATTTTTCTACCCTACCCATGTGTATGAATCAGGGTTGCAAATGTCCCCCAAAAATCTCAGTGTAGTTGCAATATCCTTTAGTCTCTTTGACATTAGAGCTCATACACAGGTATACCGGAAGGCTATTCATGGTCTACCTTGGACGGGATTGGAAGGTAACCCCAGTAGAAGGTGTGGGAGGGTGGTTGGGTGATTCCTCCTCTTTTTCCTAAGAAAATATATTGGGACGCTAAGTAACCATCTATCAGATTTCTTCTGGAAAGCATATCTTATACCTGTTTGTCTATTTGTCTTTAGGAAAAACTTTTGTGAGTGTTGTTTGGTTTTATTGTATTTATTCGGCCTTTAGGTGTGTGAAGAGTCAATATTTTATCCATGGAGGACCAACCTCTCAGAAGGTCAAGAAGGTTTCAAAACCTTCCTCCAGCTATTACAGTGGATCCTCCACTGCCCCCTCAAAGGAAGAGATTAGATACCGACTATTCTTTTGAACCGGTAGGTGTAAGCGAAGTTCCATGTGAACCAAAACATAGAACTAATTAGGTTGATACAACCGTAGTAGATATTGAAGACTTGTAGGCTGACAAGTTTGCAAGGAACTTTAACCCCCCTCTTACTGACTTAAATGATCCTGTGATCGTCCAAGTTCTCCCTTTTACTTCACTTGTGATTTGTGTTCCTGTGAGCAAAGTTATGGCTAACTCTGGAGAGGGTATTTATACCCCCACTTCAGCCATGTTGGTTGGAGGAGTACCACCTCCCTCGGTTGGTACTCCTAGACCTAGTGCATCTACTGCACCTTTATCACCGAGTATTCGAGTGGTCCAAACATTGGCTCCCTCCCATGCAGTAGATTCTTCTAGTGGGGTGGTCACTAGAATCCCCAGTGCTCCTTTTGCTTCCCCCTCTTTCATGCACACCACTTAGAGTGGTCCTAGTGGATCCTCTTCATTTTTTCAGGGATTCCCATGGAATGGGGGGCACATTCCCCCATCTATTGCTTATGTAGTTCCTACACCTGCATATGTGGGGATGAAGTTTGGAAATATGAATGCTTTTGGCCAAGTTTTCCAGACCCTGGTTTCAACCCCATTTACGAGCCCTCCCTTTTCGCATTTTAGCGGAGGGATACCCGCTCTGGTATTTCAAACTCCAATTTCATTTGGAGGGGCTCAAACCACTTATACTGCACCAAACACAAATAATCCATTGGCTTATGGGTGGAATCTGTTTCAAAGTAGTCCAACTACTTCACAACCAGCGGTCAAGGGAAACCCCACCTTTACGTTTGGGAACCAGGGGGCATGTCCTTCTACTTCCCAAGATCATGCTTTTCAGGATCTAGTTAGGCCTAAACTTTCATTCCTGGCAACGTTAAACTTGAAAAATTTATCTGAGTTGATGAATGAATTGGTGAAACATAGTGCCACATGGCCACCTATTCCAAGCAAGTTACCCTCAGACATTCCCAAGTTTGAGGGAAACACTGGTGAAGATCCAGGTACCCATATCACCAGTTTTCATTTATGGTGCTCTTCAAACTCATTGAACGATGACACCATTTAGTTGAGGTTGTTCCAAAGAAGTTTAGTTGGTGTTGCAGCAAAGTGGTATATTGAATTGCCTTCTGTTGCATTTGACAATTTTTGGGACTTAGAAAATGTGTTCTTGAACCACTTCCAGCTTCCTATCCAGTATGATGTCGGCACAGATCTATTGTCTACCTTTGGCAAGACAAAGCCATGCACATCTTGGATCATATACAAGAGTGGCGAAGACAGAAGAGGAATATAAAAGCCACCATCCCCCCCAAGTTATTCTTAGAGTGGTTCCTTAAATATTTATTTCCTTATATATCTAAGGATGTATCCACTTCGGGGGTGACCACTGAAGAAGAGGCCATCCTCAGGGCCCAGCAGATGGATTTGATATATGCTCGGTCTGGGATATTATATGAAATCATACCTAAGGAAACACGGTACACCCATAGTGTCAAGAAACCCAATCCTAGACCCCATGTTGATGGTGTGGTTGGTTCAGTTGATTCTCCCACTATAGAGTCATTGGCCAAGAAAATCCATGAGTTGTCTGTCAAGCAGTCTACAGTGGAGGCAACAAACACTGCCCCCTCACCCAAAAATGAAAATGTTTTTTCTCAATCCTCCCAAAAGGGAAATCAACATCCCAGTGGGAAAAAGAAGAAAGGGAAGAAAGGTGAGGGAAATCAAAACAAGCCTAAACCCACGAATAATGATAATGGGGGAAAGAAGGATAAGAAGAAGGTGAAATTTCCCTGTAAGTTGTGCTAGGGAGATAACTTAACTCATCAATACCCTCTCATTGACCAAGCCCAAAAGTTGCTTAAGAACCAACAACCGGCTGTCCTGAAGGATCCATTTCCCCAAGGACAAAATGAAGCTTATGTTTCTATTGTAGCTGGGGGCACTCCTGGTGCCCCTCCTGACCAAAACTATATCAACATGGTACGATCTAGTACCTTTCTCCGGACTAGAAATAAAAATTATGAGACAAAGGATCCTGAGAAGGGTAAGTATGTTGGTGAAACCTATAACTCTCTCACAATCGAGAAACATGTTGATCCAATGCCAAAAATACATAAATGTATCTTTAAAAAGGCATTTCACAACCCAAATTATAGGGTTGCTTCTAACTACTCTGTGGTGGAATATTTGTCCCAAACCCCTTGTGCGATTCCCGCATTGGAAGTGCTTCAGAGTTGTGCGGCTCAGCGGGATGCCCTTTTAGCATCTTTAGGTAGCATGGATTCTTTGAGTTTGACGTCAAAGTTCAATCTATCAGATGTTAAGATGTGCCTACCATATCATGTGGCCTTGTCAGTAGATGTTGTTCATGGTGCTAATACCATTGGGCGTACAGTTGTTGACGAGGGTGCTTCCATATTTGTTATTTCTCTTTCTTGCTGGAAGGCTTTAGGTTCCCTGAAACTAGTTCTTTCAAACACCTTTCTTACTACTTTCAACGGGAGGTATTTCTGCCTACATGGTATCCTACCATCTTTTGAGATTAATTTGGCAGGGAAAGCAGTGTCTGTTGAAGTAGAGGTGATTGATGCTCCATTGGACTATAACTTGTGTTGATCCTAGATTTGTTACCATTTTGGGCAGATAAAATACTCATTTAACCATATATTTTATTATCTTCTATATATTTTATGACACGTAGATCATTATTCAACCTCAGGTATGAGTGTTTTTAAGGTTTATATGAAATTATTTTATTATTATCATTTTTATGGTTTAATCAATTAAAAATAACATTATTAAAGCATATTTGATGTATTAATTGGTTTGTATAATCATTTGCAGGTTTTACAATCTATTTGGGCCAAGTTAATATGCAAAACACATTCATCCTACTTTTCACACAGCATGTCCAGCTCGGCGTCTAGCTCGTCATTCATCCCGTTGTGTGAAACACGCTGGTGGTTTGCCAGATGTCGAAAGGTGTTGTTGTAGACTCTAGTCCCAAAGCACGCCAGTAGATAGACACTATGTTTTCCCTAGATTGACACCTAGCATATCCATCTCACGTCCAAGCCTTCCGTTCAGCACTCTGTCCAGATCCCCCATCAGACTGTGCGCTCCTGAGAGTTAATTCTGGCCATTTAAAACTTGAAACAACTGCAAACCACTTTGTCGTCCACATGCCTAGGTGATGGCATGATCATCAGTCTAGAAGGATCGCTCGTGGCCTCCTCTGCCTAACTCCAAAATACCACTAATCTGTGCGTTTAAAGAATAGAACGACCTACGTTCTAGAAGACCCACCATGTACGTTGCCTTGTCTCACTACCATTCCATGTTCGCGCTGAAGAAGGAGTCGTGTGCCACCTCTGCAAATTGTTTGTGCTAGAGAAGGACCCTGTGTGTATGTTGTCCAGTGAAAAGAACCATACTTGCACTGAAGAAGGGAGATGCTTATGTGCTGGCCTGTGATTAGTTAAACTCCATTATAGTCAACTAAATTTAGAGAGCATTCAACCACTAAATGGTTGACTTGCTCATCCCAGTAAATCATTATATAAAGAAGCCTCTATTAGAGAGCAAAATTTAGCTAGAAAATCAGTCAATTAGCAGAGTTATGAGAAGATTTCTTGCTGTAATTTACTCTTGAACTTTGTATTTATCTTCCACCATCTGAATAAAGAGTTGTATGCATTGCTGTTGAAGATTGCATTTAAGTAGAAGTTAGCCAGGCATCACCCCTGATTGCTAAGAGGGCCCGTCATCAACCAGAGGTTCATTTTCTTTGTTTAACTTAGTCGCTTTTCTGTTTTAGCTAGTGTAGTTTAATTTCTAGTTTGTTTCCAGTAGATTATAGTAAATGTTATTCTATTTGTTTTCTACAATACATCAACTTAGTTTTATTTTGAAATTTAATTAGTTAGATGCACGCATAGCTTGCTTTCAATTATTTGCTTTTAGTCATTTTGTTTCCAGTTATTTTCATTTTCAGCATTACTTTTAGTCTTTATTTTCAAGAATATAGAATAAGTTGTTTTATGAATTTAGAATAGATTCAATTCTGTTATTTCTTTTCCTGTTTTTGAATTTATGCAAGTTAATTTCCAGTTTATTTATTAGTTTAATATGCAAATGATTCATTTTGTTCATGAATTAGTTTAAGGTTAATTTGATGTTAAATAGGTTTATTTAGTGTCTTGATGCATTAGAATTACATCTGCATGGCTTCAGCTGAAGATTAGTTCATTTAGGTTAGTTTTTACTATTTTTAACTGTACAAACTGTCATTTGAACAGCATTTCAGTCTGTTATTCAGCCACCCTTTCAGAGCCACAGTTCAGTCTATCATTCAACCCTTAGTTCTATTTTTAGTGTTGTTTTTTTGTATTTTAAGATTGTTTTCAATTCTGTTTTGCTGATGTTTGAATTATGCTTTGTCTATAATAGTTAAATAATAGTTTTGTTTAACATTTAAGTTAAAATTTAGTTGTTTTAAATTATTTATTAAAGTTTTATCATTTTCCTTACTTCTTTTACTTTGAACGTAGTTTAAGTTATTCTTAAGTTTTGTTTCTGATTTTGTCTTATTGTTGTATGGTTTTGTATATATTCCTTTTGAATTGATTTATTTGTTTGCATACGAGATTTAGTGTTTTCCTTAGTATGATTTTAGGTTGTCTTTTTATGATTGTGTTATTGTTGAAAGAACTTGTAGGACAGAACCTAAATTTTTCTTTATTAAGTTTTCTACTTGCTTCTTTTATTTAAGTTTTCTTTATTAAGTTTTCTAGTTGCTTCTTTTTAAGTTTTCCTTATTAAGTTTTCTAGTTGCTTATAAGTTAAGTCTTCCTTGCACTTTAGTTTTCTGTTCGAATAAGTAAGTTGTTAATTATATCCTTTTTTCAATCCAAAATTATCAGATAGATTATTTGTTTAGTTAATCTTTTATCTCAGTTTAGTTACTTTAATTGCATTTTTTAGGAAGTTTGACTCAGTTTTTCATTTTGAAATATCTTCCGATCTTTTGTTTGTTAAAATATTTACATGACACCCTCTACGTTTGCATATATTTTGTGTCAACTCAAAGCTTACCAACCCCAGTTGATAATTAAAGAATAGGTGCATTAATTTAGACATTATAACACCCAACACTTATGATACATATAGTTTTTGGTATTTTGATTCAGACATGTATATTTCTGATTTATTCTTTTAAATAGTTTCTTGATAAGACCCACTTTCATTATCATATTTTTCACATTCTTATTTCTACCTATTAATTACTAGTTCATCCTATACTTGTTATCAAAACTTGTCTCTTGAGTATTTTGGTGATAACTTGAAAGTAAGTGGAATTTTTATCTGTGGGGAACATTACTTTACTTTATAAAGAACAAGGATTGCTAGGTTAAAGAACAACTTTCAGTTATTCTCTTTTGACATGTTTTATGAGTCTGGCCATTATGAAATTACTTATAACTTTGTTTTGAAAAAATTGAATTATGTGTTTAGTAGGACTTAACACGCTCTAGTACCAATCGGATTCCATATCTTTAATATCAATGTACTAGGCAAACCCGACGGGGTACTAAATAGGCCTGCTAGCAGCAGGTCAATGCTAAGTAAAAACCTTATCACAGGAAGCTCGATAAATGCAATTAAACCCGTCAAGGTACTGAATAGGCTCGCTGGCAGTAGGGCTATGCTTGCATGGTACCAAGATAAACTAGTCAGGGTACTGAACAAGCCTGCTGGCAGCGGGGAAATATATGGTAAATGAGATCTGGTTAATACACCACTATACACATAGTTCGTCAAATAGTGATAATATATGAAAAAAATTTCAAAAAAACTTATGTCATGGCCAATTGTTTATAATGTCATTTGAGAATGGCTCTAAGTTGACTTTGCCATGGCCATCTAATTCCGCATATATCTAAGATGTCTTTATCTTAGAAATGGGACCCATAGCTATAAATCGCACACACTCTGGGGTACACTTAAAATACTTGACGGTGATAGGATATATTTACATTGAGGCATGGATGGATAGTTTTTCCTATTAAATTGACCACATAGATCTGTGGACAAACACACAACTCACATGATAGATCACACAATTTACTCAGTTATTGAAGAATGAAATAGTGCAAAAATGGCTTGCAACTGTGAATGCTTTTCATTAATCAAAGAGTAATTAGATAGATAATTACAATGAAGTACAATGGATTTAATAGCCACAAGCAATTCGAATCCACATGAGGAAGTTCGAATTGATTAGACTCTACTTGAATGTACGTAACCAAGACCTTGTCTAAATCACTATCGAATGACTCAATAGTTAACTGACCTTGTCTAAACCATAATCGAAGTTCATCGGAGCTCTAAAACACAACTCAAGTGTTACATTTAGTGTTGACTAAGGTTAAATGACTATGGTATGTGAGAAATGTACCCCACATGAGTGCAGTCAAGTTAACCTAGTGCTAACTGAATGTAGAGGACTAGAACTAAATGTAACTGACTACTAACTTAGCTTGACTAGTCATCAACTGAAGTGCACTGACCTTGGTTGGAATATTGTAACTTTGAAGAATATTCTATATGTATATTTTGTGGTCCCCGATGGTCCTACCGGGAGAACCACTTGTATTATTTTGTACCCCGATGCTTCTAATCGGAAGAACTAATAAGAGTCATGAGGTTGTCCCCTCTAATTGTAAAGGTGGGTCATTAGCACCCCAGTGTGGTTACTTGAGCCTACATGTTAGATGAGTTAATTGAAGTGAACGGATGAATATAAATAGAGGTGTATCTCTCCTCATTTCAACACACACTCTCACTTGTGTAGCGCATTAGTGGAGAAGAGAAGAGTAGCTGGAGAAGGAGGAGGATCAAGCGTTGATCTCCTTGTTGGTTTTGCCTTTTATCTTTTTGGGGCATCTATATTGAGGAAGATTTTGCTGGGATTTTCCCTTTAGGGTTTTCCCAGGATAAATCTTTGTGTTCCTTTTGTATGGTTGTGCTTGTCTATCTCTCAGTGATCCTGTTTATATGCTTTTATTATGAATTCGAAATGAAATACTAATGATCTAGCTTAGCATATGAAAATTTAACATGGTATCAGAGCCACCCTAAAAGAAGGCATTATGCAGCTACATAATCTAGGGATTCTTAATTTTTGGTTCTCTCTCCACAATCGATCAGCAAAATAAGGCTAGGCTGAATCTCCATTGAAGGGCGCATCTTTCTGTCGAAGCGGAATTTGATTCCAAGCATTTTCAGTTTTCGGTGCGGGAAATTAGGGCTTCTTACAAAAGAAGAATTTTTGAGTGAGCCCAGTATAGGATTTCTCTCCTCATCAAAATCGAAGTTTAGATACATGGATCAAGAAATTTGGTTGGGTGAAACTCCAGGAAAGTCAAACCCTAGTTTGACCCTGATCTGGAAAAACCCTAAATACTAAAACTGCTAAGTTTTAGTACATTCGCTATATCCTAATATTGGCGATGGATCAAGTGTTGAAAATTTCAGAGGACAAAGATACAATCCTTATTTACACTGTATCCAAAATTTAGCCTCAGATTCACAATATTCTAGAATATATGATCGCTCCAAGTTAGGGTTCCAGCCTCTCCCAGAATTCATCCCTAAACAGGACACCAGGGGATAATTGTTTTAGAGTGGGATACAGAGGTCGAAATAGAATTCCCAAAGATGTTCCAGAAATATAATGGATTGTACTTTATATGGTCCAAATTTCAGAACCTGAAGATGAACCAGTGACAAGTGGCATGCCGTACAACTTCATTATTCTGAACAATCTTGTAGGATGTCACCTTGGGAAAATGATCATAAATCAGAATTGGTGAAACCAATTCTGATGAAAATATGGTTTTGGATCAAATACATGCTAGGTTACCTCAGTGAAAAATTTTAGACATAGAAGAGCAATAATTTCAGAGATATCATAGAAACAGTAACAGGCATTTCTGCAAAAGAAATTGGAAAACTAGGGCTTCCTGTTCTGGGAGCTTCCCTCCACTGTTTTCAGAAAAGGAGTATATTGGATGGCTCCATTTAAAGAGATATATATTTCTATCCAATCAGATCTAAAATATTCCAAGTTTTGAAAATTAGGGTTTCTCTGACAAACCCTAGATCAGCCAGCTCCGGAAGCAGGACGGACACCTCAAATCGGTAAGATCTAATCTTTTGCTATTTGCATTTGAGGTTCTCATTTCAAAATGATCTATCACATCAGCTTGATGATAAGCTTGGTGAATTTGAAAACTTCCAAGCATGGAAGTATTTGATCTCTCTGAAGAAAATGAATTGGACACCTACATGAGTAGAGAGGTTCCAGTTCTAGAGAGAGATGAGCCTCAAAGCCTTACACAAGAAGAACTCGATCAAGGCCAAGAAGATCATTGTTGATTCAATCACAGATCAACTTGTACCACAAGTGTCTTCCCTAAAGACACCGAAGATGTTTGATTCGTTGATCAAGCTATTTGAAGATAAGAATATAATTCAGAAGATGGATTTGAGAAAACAGTTGAAGAATGTGAAGATCCAGAATGCAGAACAACTTGAAGCGGTAGAAGAAGAAGTATGTAGAAGTGGTGATAGCCACCTTGAATGGCCTCCCAGGATCATGGGATTCATTCATGTGAAGAATGTATACCAGAAGTAAGTGATTACTTTTAGCTCGACTAATAATAAGAGAAGAAGAAGATGGGAGCAATTGAAGATCAAGCTCTCACCATTCAAAGAAGATCCCTCAAGCGATGAGGAATATAAAAAACTCAATTCTTGAAGAACCTCTTATTCATCTTATCATTTGGATAAGAAATGATGATTTCATGAATGAAGAAGATGATAAAGCAGAATGATCAAGATGGAGTATACCAACGAAACAAATAAAAGATAAGTATTCAATTTCCATTTCATGATATTGTTTTGTTATACATTTGATTGTATTCAGTTGATTTGTTATGCATGATATATTGTTTACATTAATACTACTAATATGCATGTGATGGGTAAGTAGCTCATGGCGCTATACAACTCTCCAGTGCTACTTATCAAACCTCTTTGATAACATATTAGATTAGTGCACAATCTCAATGATGTCATGGTAGAGATGGAAGGCATCTAGAAAGTTTCTATGAGATATGGATGAATGTTGTATTGGCTAAATAGTTGCATGATGCATAAGAATTTTTCGTTATGCATATGTTTTATGAAATAGTTCTAACCATGCAACTGGTGCATTTGAATTGCAGGAAAGGTCCTATACAACCTCCTACAAGAAAAGAAGGACGAGACTTATTCCGAAGAACAAGTGATGACAATTCAATAAACATGAATCTGAAGCTCCCAGGGTTAGAGATACCATGACGGAAGAAAAAGCTTCAGAGAGCGGTAGATCCACCTCAAAGGATGAAGACCACCATGGGTATGAGAGATAACTCAAGATGAATAAAAGAATGCTATGAAAGAAACTATGATCAAAGAATAACAGTTGATCATGGGGAATGATGTATAGGATATGATTTCGAGACATAAAGTGAAGTACATAGTATCCTCCATATGGATCTACAAGAACAAGTGTACAAAGAAAGGTTTGTGATTTGCCTCGGAAAGAATAGACTATGACATGACATACTCTATTGACCAGTATATATCAAGCATAGAACCACCTATACGGAATGAAGAAGGAAGATAATACTCCACTTCAGGGGGAGTGACTATAGAAGATATCTGAGTTCGACATGATGGACAGCTTCTTGATGGATCGAGACTTTACCAAGAGTAAAGTGGGTTCCAACCTTCAAAGTTGAATGTATAAGACTAGGATATGTTGATGATCTGACAAGACAAACTCATGGAAGATGTTATGATGAAATAATACTAGAATGATGTATGGGATATAGTTCCCAAACTAGAAGAAAAGAGTATTGTATCCTCCAAATGGATATACAAAATAGAGCATGCAGCTGACGAAAGCATCGAGAAGTATAAAGCAAGATTTGTGACCAGAGGTTTCTTTCAGAAAGAGGGAATTAATTCTGAAGAGACACTTACTCTAGGAAGCAAGGTACACTTCCTTCAAAACTATCATGGTAGTTTCTTCCATGGTGAAGTAAAGACAAGCCTTCCTTAATGGTATGATTGAGAAAGAGTTTTACATTGAATAGTCATGAGGATTTGAAGTTGAAGCCAGATGGAATCATGTATGTAAGTTGAAGAAGGCCCTATATGGCCTGAAGCAAGCTCCCAGAGCTAAGTATGGAAGAATAGATATTTTCTTGTCAAGCATGGGATTTACCAAGATTAAAGCTGATCCTAACCTTTATCTCAAGATTGTATAAGATGAACTTGTCATCCTGTTATTATATGTGGATGACTTATCCTTGACAAGAAATGAGAAACAGGTCATGGAAAGCAAGAAGAAACTAGCAAAAGAATTTGAGATGAAAGACCTTGGGTTAATGCATTATTTCCTAGGTTTGGAAGTATGGCAAAGTTCAGAAGAAATCTTTCTCAACCAGGGAAAGTATGTGGTAGAGATATTGAAGAGATTCAATATGTTGGAATGAAAAGTCATGGCCACACCCATGGACTCCAACCTGAAGCTGTTAGTTGATGACTCATCAGAGTTAGTGGATATGACTCATTACAGATATATCATTGGGTCATTGATGTACTTAACAAATACCAGACCAGACATTTGTTTTGATGTGAACACCTGAAGTCAATATCTTGTTCAACCAAGACAGGTTCACCTAGTAACTGCAAAACATGTGATGAGATATCTGAAAGGGACTATAGACTTTGGTTTATATTATGATGATAGCCATGAGTATAGATTGTATGGCTACACAGATGCAGATTGGGCTGGAAGTATCTCAGACAGGAAAAGCACATTAGGTAGATGCTTTTGGGGTCTGCTATGAGTTCATGGTTTAGCAGGAAACAGTCCAATGTTTCTCGTAGCATGGCTGAAGCAAGATACATAGCAGATTTCTCTGCTAAGTTGTGAATCCATATGGCTTCGGAAGCTGATATCAGGTCTCTTTTAACTGAAGATGGATACTACAATGATTCTATGTGATAACCAAAGTTGTGATGACAGAGAACCCTATGTTCCGTCGTAACACATAGAAATCCGGTATTTCTACATACGAGATAAGATGTAGATGATGATGTTTAAGTATTCCCATACTGAATATATAGATGATGCTTCAGTATTTACATACTGTAGATGCAGATGATGGTGATTCCATATTTCTATACTGAATATAGAGATGATGATTCTTTCAGTATTTCTATACTGAAGATATAGATGATGATGCTTTCAGTATTCACATCCTAGAGATACAGATGGTAATAGTTCAGTATTCACATACTGAAGATGTAGATGATGATGGTTTGGTTGCTGATGTGCTAATGAAGCCTCTGTCTCGAGTAAAGTTCTAACACTTTCGAGACAAGCTTGGTGAGGTTCGAAAGAACCTTCCTCAAAAGGGGGCATAGTGATGTTGCAGTGGGATTGTATCATCCATGGGCATCTTCCCTAAAGTGATCCAATGACCTCAGTCCTCAAGAATGAAGAGGGATTGTATCATCCTGGGAAATCTGTCCTAAAGTGATCTGGTGACCTCGGTCCTCGAGAATGAAGAGGGATTGTATCATCCCAGGACATCTGTCCAAAAGTGATCCGGTGACCTCGGTCCTCAAGAATGAAGAGGGATTGTATCATCCTAGGACATCTGTCCAAAATAGATCCGGTGACTTCGGTCTTCATGAATGTGATGGGATTGCATCATCCTTGAACTTCGGTTCAAAATGTATCCGGAGGTCTCGGCCCCCGTGAATGTGGTAGGATTGCATCATCCCTAAACTTCAGTTCAAAATGTATCCGGAGGTCTTGGCCCCCGTGAAAGTGGTGGATTGCATCATCCCTAAACCTCGATTCAAAATGTATCTGAAGGTCTCAGCCCCCATGAAAGTGGTGGATTGCATCATCCCTGAACCTCGGTTCAAAATGTATCCGAAGTTCTTGGCCCCCGTGAAAGTGGTAGGATTGCATCATCCCTGAACCTTGGTTCAAAATGTATCCGGAGATCTCGGTCCCCGTGAATGTGGTAGGATTGTATCATCCTTGAACTTCAATTTAGAATGGATCTGGTGACTTTGGTACTTGAGAACGTGTGTTGATCCCGTAATTCCTAGAGGAAGGATTGTCTGAGTTCCACATATGTGTTGATCTCGTAATTCCGAAAGGAAGGATCATTAGTAACTCCGTAAAGACCTAAATCCCATAATTCCGAAAAGAAGGATCATTGAATCGATCCCGTAATTCCAACAGGAAGGATTGTCTGAGTTCCACAGATGTGTTGATCCCATAATTCCAATAGGAAGGATTGTCTGAGTTCCACAAATGTGTTGATCCCATAATTCTAAAAGGAAGGATCATTAGTAACTCCGTAAAGACCTAAATACTGTAATTTCGAAAGGAAGGATCGTTAGTAACTCCGTAAAGACATAAATCCTGTAATTCCAAAAGGAAGGATCGTTGGTATCTCTGTAAAGACTTGATCCCGTTATTCCAACAGGAAGGATTGTCTGAGTTCCACAAATGTGTTGATCCTGTAATTCCAATAGGAAGGATTGTCTGAGTTCCACAAATGTGTTGATCCCGTAATTCTGAAAGGAATGATCGTTAGCAACTCCGTAAAGACCTAAATCCCGTAATTCCGAAAGGAAGGATCGTTAGTAGCTCCGTAAAGACTTGATCCCGTAATTCCGAAAGGAAGGATCATCTGAGCTCCACAGATGTGTTGATCCCGTAATTCCGAAAGGAAGGATCGTTAGTAACTCCGTAAAGACCTAAATCTCGTAATTCCAATAGGAAGGATCGTCTGAGTACCACAGACATGTTGATCCCGTAATTCCGAAAGGAAGGATCATGTTGATGTTTTGATGATGATGATGTTGATGTTTTGATCATGTTGATGTTGATGTTTTGATGATGTTGATGTTTTGATGATAATGATGTTTTGGTGTTGATGATATTTTCATGATGATGTTTCTTATCAAAAGATCAGAGTATGATGATGATGTTGTTGATTATCGAAAGGCCAAAGTGCTGAAGATGATGTTGCTGATCGAAAGGCCAAAGTGTTGAAGATGATGTTGCTGATCAAAAGGTCAAAGTGTTGAATATGATGTTGCTGATTGAAAGGTCAAAGTGCTGAAGATGATGTTGCTGATCAAAAGGTCAAAGCGCTGAAGATGATGTTGCTGATCGAAAGCTCAAAGTGCTGAAGATGATGTTGCTAATCGAAAGGTCAAAGTGCTGAAGATGATGTTGTTGATCGAAAGGTAAAAGTGCTGAAGATGTTGTTGATCAAAGCAGTCAAAGTATTAATGATAATGAAGACTGAAGATTGAAGATAAAGACTACATAATGTTGAAAACCTTCCAATGATTTATAGATGTATTACCCTGATGATGTTGATGATGTCCTCTATCTCTCTCCTACTATTGTTGTTGTTGATGTTGTTGTAGAATACCCTTCTCGTTAAGGGGGAGTGTTGAAATATTGTAACTTTGAAGAATATTCTATATGTATCTTTTGTGGTCCCCGATGGTCCTATCGGGAGAACCACTTGTATTATTTTGTACCCTGATGCTTCTAATTGGAATAACTAATAAGAGTCATGAGGTTGTCCCCTCTAATTGTAAAGGTGGGTCATTAGCACCCCAGTGTAGTTACTTGAGCCTACATGTGTAACTCGATCCTACATGATTAACTCAAGCCTACATGTCGGATGAGTTAATTGAAGTGAATGGATGAATATAAATAGAGGTGTAGCTCTCCTCATTTCAACACACACTCTCACTTGTGTAGCACATTAGTGGAGAAGAGAAGAGTAGCTGGAGAAGGAGGAGGATCAGGCTTTGATCTCCTTGTTGGTTTTACCTTTTATATTTTTGGGGCATCTATATTGAGGAAGATTTTGCTGGGTTTTTCCCTTTAGGGTTTTCCCAGGATAAATCTTTGTGTTCCTTTTGTATGGTTGTGCTTGTCTATCTTTCAGTGATCCTGTTTATATGCTTTTGTTATGAATTCGAAATGAAATACTAATGATCTAGCTTAGCATATGAAAATTTAACAACATGAGTGCAGTCAAGTAAACCTAGTGCTAACTAAATGTAGAGGACTAGAACTGAATGTAACTGACTCCTAACTTAGCTTGACTAGTCATCAACTGAAGTGAACTAACCTTGGTTGGTTTCGGCACTCCCAATGGCTTCCTAAATTGTAGGGATTGGTCTAGGAGGATCCTAAACTGATGCAATCAAGTGCAATCAGTGGCAGTGAGCCTCAATTAGTGTTCCCCACACTTTAGTAACTGAAACATGTGCCCCAATTAAGCCAAGTGGACCCAATGGTGTTAATGACTATAAATAGACTGGATGGACTCCCGATTTAGAAATATGACCAAATTTGGACAAGGGAGGATTAATAATCCTAACACCCCCCCTAAATGATAACTTGGACAATCTGTGGGCCTTGGTAACTAAGACCATATGTCACCCATTACATCAAGTAAAGTAAAGTAACTGCTCAAAAACAAGGTGTTGGGGAAAAAACCACATGGGAAAAAATCTCCCCCTCTAATTAAGCAGGTAGAATCAGGATCAATCTGGTTCTTGTGTGCATAGGTATCCTGGGGCCTGGCATGTGAAACTCTCCATCATTATGTCTGGAGGAATCTTCCTCTTTGGAAGAATAATGATATGCTCAACTAAATCAGAAATATAGACAGCTGCCAGATGAAGACTGGAGCCATGTAGAGTAACTGAAGTCAACTGAAAAGTGAGAAAAGGTTCTTGAGAATTCAGAGAATGTGAGGAACACTCAATAAAATGATATGTTGCATCCATGAACAGAAAACCATGAGTGGTAAGAACAGCCCCAAGTGTTAGGAGCAGGTATCCAAGCGGATGCAGAAAATCTTCCTCTTTACTAGTTCTGTGAGGAGATGAGCATGTGATCAATGGTAGAGAAGCACTGGGACTGTTGAGAGTGAATGATTGAGATACATATTCTGATATAGATTCTGAAATAGATAATGAATCACATAATAAAATATCAGCAACCTCATATAACTAAACTAACACCAAATCCCCATCAACAGTTTTGAAGAGAAAGTGCGGTACTTGATTTTTCACACCGGAACTGGTGAGAGCAGCTACAAGCATGACTGAAGGATTTTGGATTTTAAAATATTAACCAAATAATATCAGATAAGAAAGTAAATCAGATCTAAATAGGTTCAAAATAGATCCAAAACTGTGAAATGGAACCAAATCCCCAGCAGCAGTTTTGTAGGAGACTTACGGTACTTGTTTCTTCACACCGTTGATGAGAATAGCTACAAGCGGTACTGAAAGATTATGAATTTGATATATTAAAACAAGTAATATCATATCAAATCTAAATAATATCATATCAGATCCAATAATTTTAATATCAGATTCAAATAAATGGTTAACCGAGACGGTGGATGCACAGCTTTCTTCTTCTTCAAAATTCTGAATTTTGGTGCATGCAATCATGTAGGAATTTGCTGGAAAATGTAGATCATGGGGAGCGAATGGAACACTCTGGTAATCTGATATTTCTTCCAAAATATCCAAGGCATCACATATTTTCACACCAGCAGCAACATTAGAGGGAGAAAAATCAAATTTCTCTTCACTTTCGGAAGCAATTATTGGTAAATTTTGCACAGAATTTAAAGGAAAATCACTGGTGAATGTTTGCATGGAAGTGCAGCAGAATTTTTATTCAATATCAGAGATTCGAATGTCTTCTTCTATTTCAGAAATATGAGAAGATGAGATATCATAGATCTCATGAACTTCCGGATCATCAGGAGAAGGAGTCATTGCATGGAGACTGTCTTCAATTCGAATTGACTGTGTAGAAGCTTTTGCTTCTTCTTCATCTTGAACAACTTCATCAAAGAGAGTGGAGGCCGAGATTTTTGGATCAAGGATGCTTATGGTGCTAGATTTCCTCTCCAAAGTGCTATTATGATCCTCATCAATCATTCCAAAGGTTCTGTCCAATCTTGTCCAGAGTTCCTGTGGATCTTTAATAGATCTACTGAGGTAGCCCAAGCTAGGAGAAAGAGCCAGTTTCATTATTTCAAAAGCTGCATCCTTTGTATTTAGCCAGTCATTTTCACTCTCAAAATACTTTCTACCGATTCCATTAGACACCCAAAGGATATATTTTCTTTTCAGAAATATAATTATCTTCACCTTCCATTCATAATAGTCTAAGGATCGGGTCAAAAGAGGAACTGATGAATCCATTCGAAGTTGTACCTGCAAAACAAAAAAAAGGCACTGTAAGGTCGAACAGCCTGCACTTTTGGAATTTTATTCACACCCAGCTTAGTTAATCAAGAAAGCTTGATCAACAATTCCTTTGCTTGGGGTATTAAGTGGTAAATTCTCCGCTTCTAGTGCAGTGCTGGAAGGAGCCATTTTGCTCAAAAAATGATCCAGTAGGAGATCTGAGGAGGAGAAGTGACTTGTCCACCAAGGCTCCAATACCATATTAAATTGAACACATAGATCTATGCACAAACACACAACTCACATGATATATCACACAATTTACTCAGCTATTGAAGAATGAAATAGTGCAAAAATGGCTTGCAGCTGTGAATGCTTTTCATTAATCAAAGAGTAATTAGATAGATAATTACAATGAAGTACAATGGCTTTAATAGCCACAAGTAATTCAAATCCACATGAGGAAGTTTGAATTGATTAGACTCTACTTTACAGTAGGTAACCAAGACCTTGTCTAAATCACTATCGGAGGACTCAATAGTTAACTAACCTTGTCTAAACCATAACCGGAGTTCATCAGAGCTCTAAAACACAACTCAAGTGTTACATTCAGTGTTGACTAAGGTTAACTGACAGTGGTAGGTGAGAAATGCACCCCACATGAGTGCAGTCAAGTAAACCTATTGCTAACTGAATGTAGAGGACTAGAACTGAATGTAACTGACTCCTAACTTAGCTTGACTAGTCATCAACTGAAGTGAACTGACCTTGGTTGGTTTCGGCACTCCCAGTGGCTTCCTAAATTGTAGGGATTGGTCTAGGAGGATCCTAAACTAATGCAATCAAGTGCAATCAGTGGCAGTGAGCCTCAATTAGTGTTCCCCACACTTTAGTAACTAAAACATGTGCCCTAATTAGGCCAAGTGGACCCAATGGTGTTTATGAATATAAATAGACTAGATGGACTCTCGATTTAGACATATGACCAAATTTGGACAAGGGAGGATTAATAATCCTAACATTTCCTATGGTTTTCTTTTAATTATATTATTCTCATTTTACATGGTCTTTCTCAGCACTGTTTTATTTTTCATGAATACACATTTATAAACCATTTCCATTTACTAGTTAGTTTGTTTTACTAATTCACAGCATGCCAGTATTCTTTATATATTTTTCTTAGAACCATCATTTCCTCTCTCTGTATGGCTTGAGGACATGCCATCTCTTTGGTTTGGGGGAAGATGGATTTGACTTGTAAAAATTTAGATTACTTTTATTTTTGATAAATCTATTTATATCTAACAAATGATAAGTATTTTCAGGAATATAAACAGTGGAATTTGGTTATAGCTTGAAGCATATTTTACAGCAAAATTCAATATGGTCTTACCATATGAAGAATCGAATGAAAGCAACTGAAATATCAAATAGCGACCTGAGTAAAAAAGGTGATTAAAATTTGCTAACCAAATTTTGTTTTTATGCAAATAGTTTTTACTTCCATATCGTTTTATTATTAATAATCCTATCCTTTTATCCAATTAATTATGCATGAAAATGATTAATGTTCTTGCTATTCAAGATGTGATTTATGTTTTTGTTCAACCTGTCCAAAGTTTTACTTTGAACATGGTTGAATTAATTTCAAAACCTTATGAATGATAAAATTATTTTAAACCTGAAAACTGTTTAGTTAAGAATGTTGAAAAACTCAATAAAGTCATTTTCTTATTTTCATATAAATACGTGACATGAAAAATATGTTATTTTTAAGTTACAGGTTAACAGAATGAATTTTAAATTACCCTCTTCATCTGCCAAGTTGAAGGCAGCTGCTAGGTCGTCTTCTTCTGAAATTATTTTTCTTTCTTTTTGCTCAATGGGACCTCACATTTCTCCGGTTTGGGGGAATGTTGATCCTAGATTTGTTACCATTTTTGGTAGATAAAATACTCATTTAACCATATATTTTATTATCTTTTGTATATTTTATGACACGCAGATCATTATTCAACCTCAAGTATGAGTGTTTTAAGGTTTAAATGAAATTATTTTATTATTATCATTTTTATGGTTTAATCAATTAAAAATAACATTATTAAAGCATATTTGATGTATTAATTGGTTTGTATAATCATTTGTAGGTTTTATAATCTTCTTGGGCCAAGTTAATATGAAAAACGCATTCAGCCTACTTTTTGCACAGCATGTCCAGCTCGGCATCCAGCTCATCATTCAGCCCATTGCGTGAAACTTGCTAATGGTTTTCCAAATGTAGAAAGGTGTTGCTGTAGACTCCAGTCCTGAAGCATGCTAGTAGATAGACACTCAGTTCACCCTAGATCGATGCCCAGTGTATCCATCTCACATCCCAACCTTTCGTTCAGCACTCCATCCAAATCGCCCATTAGAATGCGTGCTGCTGAGAATTAATTTCATCCATTTAAAACATGAAACAGTTGCAAACCACTTTGTTGTCCACGTGCCCAGGTGATATCACGATCATCAGTCTAGAAGGATCACTCATAGCCTCCTCTTCCTGACTCCAAACTACCACCAGTCTGCGCGTTTAAAGAATAGAACGACCTGCGTTCTAAAAAACCCACTGTGTACGCTGCCTTGGATTGCCACCATTCCACGTTCATGCTGAAGGAGTCGTGTGCCACCTCTGTAGATCGTTTGCGCTGGAGAAGGACCCAGTGTGTATGTTGTCCAGTGAAAATAACTAGACTTGCGCTGAAGAAGGGAGATGCTTATGCACTGGTGTGTGATCAGTTAAACTCCATTATAGTCGACTAAATTTACAAAGCAGTCGACCACTAAAGGGTCGACTTGCTCATCCCTGTAAATCATTATATAAAGAAGCCTCTGTGAGAGAGCTAAAGTTAGCTAGAAAATCAGTCAATTATCAGAGTTAGGAGAAGAGTTCTTGCTGTAATTTACTCTTGAACTTTGTATTTTTGTTCCACCATCTGAATAAAGAGCTGTATGCATTGCTGTTGAAGATTCCATTTAAGTAGAATTTATCTAGCCATCACCCCTGATTGCTGAGAGGGCCCCTCATCAACCAGAGGTTCATTTTCTTTGTTTAGATTAGTCCCTTTTCTATTTTAGCTAGTCTAGTTTAATTTCTAGTTTGTTTGGACAGTATATGATAGTAAATTCTATTCTATTTGTTTTCTGCAATACATTAGCTTAGTTTTATTTTGAAAGTTAATTAGTTGGATGCGCGCATAGCTTGCTTTTAGTTAATTTGTTTCCAGTTATTTTCATTTCCAGCATTACTTTCAGTCTTTATTTTCAAGAATATAGAATAAGTTGTTTTTATGAATTTAGAATAGATTCAATTCTGTTATTTCTTTTCCTATTTTTGAATTTATGCAAGTTAATTTCCAGTTTATTTATTAGTTTAATATGCAAATGATTCATTGTGTTCATGAATTAGTTTAAGGTTAATTTTATGTTAAATAGGTTTATTTACTGTCCTGATGCATTAGAATTACATCTGCATGGCTTCAGCTGAAGATTAGTTCATTTAGGTTAGTTTTTACTATTTTTAACTGTGCAGACTGTCATTCGGACAGCCTATTCATTCTGTTATTCAGCCACCCTTTCAGACCCACAATTCAGTCTGTCATTCAAACCTTAGTTGTATTTTTAGTGTTTTTAGTGTTTTTTATGTATTTTAAGATTGTTTTCAGTTCTATTTTGCTGATGTTTGAATTATGCTTTGTCTGTAATAGTTAAATAATAGTTTTGTTTAACATTTAAGTTAAAATTTAGTTGTTTTAAATTATTTATTAAAGTTTTATCATTTTCCTTACTTCTTTTACCTTGAACGTAGTTTAAGTTATTCTTAAGTTTTGTTTCTGATTTTGTATTATTGTTGTATGGTTTTGTGTCTATTCCTTTTGAATTGATTTATTTGTTTGCATGCGAGATTTAGTGTTTTCCTTAGTATGTTTTTAGGTTGTCTTTTTATGATTGTGTTATTGTTGAAATAACTTGTAGGAAAGAACCTAAAGTTTTCTTTATTAAGTTTTATACTTGCTTCTTTTATTTAAGTTTTCTTTATTAAGTTTTCTAGTTGCTTCTTTTTAAGTTTTCCTTATTAAGTTTTATTTATTAAGTTTTCTAGTTGCTTATAAGTTAAGTCTTCCCTGCACTTAAGTTTTCCGTTCGAATAAGTAAGTTGTTGATTATATCTTTTTTTTTCAGTCCAAAGTTATAAGATAGATTATTTGTTTAGTTAATCTTTTATCTCAGTTTAGTTACTTTAATTGCATTTTTTAGGAAGTTTGACTCAGTTTTTCATTTTGAAAGGTCTTTCGATCTTTTGTTTGTTAAAATATTTACACGACACCCTTTACCTTCGCATATATTTTGTGTCAACTCAAAGCTTACTAACCTCGGTTGATAATTAAAGAATAGGTGGATTAATTTAGAAATTATAACACCCAACAACTTGCTTCTAGGTAGATGTTGGACTTACGCTATGTGTGTGATTGCCTCGGTTGTTCTCCGAGTAGTGGTTTTTCCACATGAAGGAAAGTTGGTTACTGTTGACCAACTCAATTTTTCTCTAAGGGGTCATTTGGAAATGAATGAGTCCACCGTACCTTTTGTTGATCAGGTCAAATCGGATACGAAGAGCTTGGGAGCTTGAATGTATTCATCGTTAATGAGCACATTTGATATCCCAGCCCCGATAAATTATCTAGGTTCTATGAGTGTGGGTAATCCTATTGTGACGATTGTCGATATAACTGATCCTTGGGTCCTTCCTACCCATCATGAACCTCAGGTGCCCTTATCTGCAGTGGAAGTGGCTTACCAAGCTATCGTTAACACTACTGTTGATCCGATCTCGACTCCTCCTACAGTATCAGAGGAGTTGGAAGAAGCTTACTTCCCTGGTTGGGAAGAGAAATATTTATATTCAGATGACTACTTAGACATGGTTTTTCCTTCGGATAAAGACATTTTGGAAGCCATGAGTAGGTGAGACAAGATCTGTGAATATATTCACCATAAATCCTGCTTACTTCCAGAGCTAAGTAGAATTGAAAACCAGGAGTTCCATGTGAGACTGGAAGATGATGTTGATCTACTGATTAATCCCTTGCCAAGGGATAGAATTTTTTCCAAGGGGAATATGGAAAATATTGTTGTTACCATTCCTATCAACATCTCTACAAACCCCGATGTCTTCAAAAATGTACATATCGGTGCAAACTGCTCTTCGGAGGAGATTGCTATCTATATTGACTTATTTAAGTAGTTTCGTGACGTGTTTTCCTGGTCATATGAGGAGATTTCATGCATTGATCCATCGATTGTTGAACATGAAATATGAACCTATCCTGATGCTAAACCGATTCGACAAAATATTAGACCTGTTAACCCGTGTAAGGCGGCATCCGTTAAGACTGAAGTGGAAAATTTGTTGAAAGTTGGTTTCATATACCTGATTTCTTTGACAGAATGGGTATCCAATCCTGTTCTCGTTGATAAGAAGCAAGGGACTATATGCGTATGTACAGATTTTTGTGACTTGAACAAGGCATTTCCCAAGGAAAATTACCCCACACCTTTTATAGATCACATCATTGATGCTTGTGCGGGGAGTGAATTTTTTTCGTTTATGGATGGTTTTTCCATGTACAGTCAAATCCAAATTAAGCAAAAAGATCAACATAAAACATATTTTATTTTTCCATGGGGTACTTTTGCGTACAAAAAAAGCCCCTTTGGATTGAAAAATGCAGGAGCCACCTTTCAACAGGCAATGAATTTTTCCTTCCATGACATTAAGAACATTGTCGAGCCGTACCTAGATGATTTTTTTGCTCATTCTCGTAAGATGATCGATCATTCAGATCACCTTCGCTTAATTTTTGAACGATGTAGACATTATAAAATATGCTTAAATCCCTACAAGTGTGTTTTATGCGTTGAGTCGGGATGGCTACAAAGGTATTCAGGTGGATCCTTTGAAAGTAGAGGCCATTGTATATATGCATCATCCTTGTTCTATCCAGAAACATCATTTAGAGGAATTTTGAGGTCTAAAATGGGCCTCCTAAGAAAAATAATAAAATAATATTTATTAATTTTGGAGGAAAAAAGAAAAAAACTACCTTTTGTGTTCGTATTTTTGGCATATCTCCCTGTGTTTTTACTCAAATTTTGATCGTGAGAGCTAGTTGGATGCGGAATTTAATTTCACATCCAACGAGTACCCACACTAAATACTTTTGACGGACCTTGCTACCCCAAAAATAAGAAATACGGAAAAAATGTGATGATGACATCATCATCACGCTTTTTTAGGTATTTAATGTTTTTGGGGTGGCAGGGTCCGTCAAAAGTATGCATTGTGGGTACTCGTTGGATGTGGAATCAAATTCTGCATCTAAGCTCTCTCAATAAAAAATGGAGTAAAAACACAGGGAGATATGTCGAAAATACGAATAAAAAAGTAGTTTTTTTATGACAAATATGTCAATTCAACCATTAGGGTTGACTCATTTTATTGGAATTCTATTGGTTCTTGAATTCAAACTCAAAAGAAGTTATTGTTGGCGCGTTTTCTTATAAGGCCCATTTTAGGCCCCCAAATTTCCTCTAATGAATCCTACAAGAAAATTCTAATTTTCCTTCAACGTTTTATCGTTAACTATGCCGGGATCACTAAGGGTTTTATGTGCCTATTGAAGCAGGGCACTCCATTGTATGGGATGAAACCACACAACTTGCTTTCAAGGCATTAAAGAAATCCTTGTTGTCGGCTCCTTTGTTACGCCCGCCAGATTACTCTCGAGATTTTATATTGTATCTGGTTACGTTGGAATCGACCATTGGGGTAGTATTGATCAAGGAAGATGACAAGCTCCAAGAGCATGTTTTCTATTACCTTAGTCATGCATTGGCTGGTTCTGAACTTCGATACTCCCACGTCGAGAAGTTGGCTTTAGCAGTCGTTTATGCTATGCAGAATTTACGTCACTACATCCTACTAAGGACCACTACAGTAGTGGAATATGTTAATCCCTTTTAGTATGTTTTGTCCTGACGCATAATCGAGGAAAAATTCAATAAATGGATAGTCATTCTCCAAAAATTTGACTTGGATTTTCAGTCTACCAAATCTAAAAAGTCCTTAGTTTTTGCAAAGATTATTACAGAATTTTCGATGGAAGAGAATGTAGTGGTTGACGAAGACTCATTCCCATATGAGTACATTTTTCTGATTTCAACCTCTGATCCTTGGTACAGAGATATACTTATCTATCTCCAGACTTTTAAGTGTCATGTGTCCTTCTCGAGGGAAGAGCAACGTAAATTGCACGTATATGCGAAAAACTACCTTATCATCTGGGATACTTTGTACCATAGAGGGGTAGACTCTATTTTTCGTTGGTGCCTCATCCACGAGGAGGTATAGTGTGTCCTAAATGATTACCATAGCGGAGCATGCAGGGGTCATTTATTTGGGTTAGCAACAACCTAGAATATTTTACGTGTCGGTTATTTCTGTCCCATTATCTTTAAGGATTGTGTGGAGGTTGTGAAGCGCTTTCATCCATGTTAGCTCTACACTAGGAAAATGCGGTCACATCGTGCTCCTTTGTTTCCCATCATCACAGTAGGCCCCTTCACTAACTAGGGGGTGGATTACATGATGTGCAACCTAATTTCGGTTGGGAGGCACAAATATATCATTGTCGTTGTTGATTACTTCATCAAGTGGGCAGAGGCAATGGCTACCTTCAGAGATGACGATGAAACTGTAGCTTTCTTCTTATTCAACTAGATCATTACTCGCTTCGGAATTCCAAAGGAGATTGTCACTGACCATGGCGGGCATTTCCAAAATAACATGATGACCAAATTGGATATTATGCTAGGGTTCAAGCAATATCACCCATCTTCCTTCTACCTGCAAGTGAATTGTCAAGTCGAGGAAGTCAATAAGACCTTGAAGACCATTCTTAAGCGTACTATTAGTTAAGCCCAATCAAATTGGCACATTATGTTGTATCCTGTAGTTTGGGTATACCGGACTAATGTTAATATTGCCACGGGGTTTTCACCTTTCCAACTTGTTTACGAGGTGGAAGCAGTCACTTCGGTTGAGTGTTAAATTCCATCACTTAAAATTGTCATTCATGTACTCCCTAACTCGACTAAATTAGAAGAACATTTACTGCACTTAGAAAATCTAGATGAACGATGCATAGATGCGTTAACGGCAAACAAATCTCATAATAATAGGGTTAAAAACCAATATGATAAATCGGTCAAGCCTAGATTTTTTTCTAAAGGGGAGCTTGTCTTTCTCTGGGATCAGGACAAAGAACAACTGGGGGCAGGAAAGTTCAAGTCCATGTGGTTAGGACCCTACATCGTGTAGAAGGTCTTGAAAAAAGGGGCATATGAGTTAACTGATTTTGATGGAAATAAGCTGCCTGAGCCTAGAAATGGGCTCTACCTGAAGAAGTACTCTGCTTAGGCTTGATTTTTTTTCTTGTGTTTTTATTGAATGTATTTTTATGTATAATAGTTAGCTGCTTAGTATTCTTATACCATCTGTTGATTGTTACAGATGTCAGCTGAGCAGTTCATAGGTTTCGCGGATGGCACTAGTTGTCATACTTGTAACCTGGCTTCAGCTGCATGGGTAATATATTCACCCTCAGGACAGCTAGTTGCCTCTAGAGGTGCTTGTCTAGGTCCTACTACCAATAATGTGGCTGAGTACAGGGTTGTTATTGAGTTGTTATGGGATGCCTTGTTATGTGGCATCACCCAGTTGGAAGTTAGACTTGACTCTCAACTAGTGGTTTCCCAGCTCAATGGAGCTTATCAGGTGTGAAACCCTACCTTGCTACGTCAGTTTTTGCAAGTTATATTACTTGAAAGAAATTTCAATTATATTTCATTTAATCACATTCCAGGTAATGAAAATACATTAACTAATGCATATGCGAACTATATTCTAGATTGGCATTTAACACACATTTTGTAAAATATACACAACATATACATTTGGAACACATGTAAATGACTAGGAAAAAAAAATTATATATATATATATATGTAAAAATATTTCCATAGATAGGTCGTGTTTTGATCCTAAGATCCAGTCACAACTATATAAATATACAAAAAAAATGGAATGCAATCCATAGAATGCCTATACATCTAAGCCTAATCACCTGCATCACCAACATCATCATCATCATCAGCTTCTTCAGCTGCAGCAACCTCTTTGGCTTCTATGTAAACTAAGATGGCCCTAGCTACCCTCCTCATGGGGCGTATCTAGATAGGTAGAATTCCTACTACAAATTCTTGCATAACAATAGGAATTTGCTCAATCCATATAGTCACAACTCTTTGGGTCATCCTAGCCAGGTTTCCCTCAAGTACTCTCAGTAAACCCTGGTCTCCACCTAGTATAGGCCACACATACATCCTAGTATTCCCATCAGGGCGTATAGGTCCAACATCTGCATTTTAACAACATTAAAATGGATTAAAAACTATTATACATATGTATATAACTTTATGATAAAAATTCATAAAAATTTAAAAAACATAAAAATTAAAATACCTAGCTCTCCCCACATGCCTCCTGGCGGGAGGAAGAGATCATTGTCTCATCAAAAATATAAAACTAAGTAAGGAAATTGATCAAGTGTTGGTAACAGTCATCCCCACCACACATAGAAGTCATCATCGTATACATCCTGGACTGGTCCACCACCACCTTAGTAGAGGAAGACTTCTCCCCGCCTAGTCAGTCTAGGATGGCGAGGAGAGAAAGCTAGAAGTGGTACCGCAGAGCTGATAGTGGGCACTCCCTCAAATAATAATTATACCAATATACTAGAATACCCAAAATTCTTGCGGCATCCTCTCTTACAGTCAGAGAGTTTCTTCCTCGTGATCGCGATCATGCCTGAACACCAATAAAACATAGTTCCCTGTAAACACTCCAATGCCACTCTCATTTGGGTCCGAGTGGTGAGATGTAATGACGAAGATCCTACAACCTACACTATTGTACTTACCACTACCTATAGTGGGAAGTTGGTGATATAAATAATCATGATGCATGATCCCTTCTTTTGACTCCGTGGCGTGCAGTAGGTGTCCACATAATCTTGGACACACATGGGGTCACCACCCCTGCTAGTACCTTCAAGGTTCATAGGCATACCCCTGCGAGACAACCCCGTGATGAAATACATGTCTTCTACAGCTATCTTCGAGATCTCACCTTCAAGATCAAAATCTCTAAAGTCATAATCCCAATAGCTAATAAAATGTTCAAGCAAGCAGACATTGGCCCGCATTGGAGAAGTGTAGAAGAAATTTAGTAGCCCACTTTGCCGTAGTGCATGCACAGTGGGGGCATCGCAGAGGGAATATCAGTCCATATCCTCATGTTCTTGTTTGCTCCATTCTAAAACCATGATTAATCCTTCCCAATTGACCACCATTAAGCATTAGAATCTATCAAATTCCTTTAATTTTGTCCATATTTTAAATTTTTTCATGTTACGCAGTACACGTGATTGTCTTTTAGACAGGTCACATGTCACACGTGAGTTTCCTTCATGCAGGTCACTTGTACAACGTGTGTACGTGACCGTATAAGTCACCTACCCATGTGTACTGCACAACCTCCCTGGGGAAGGCCCGAAACATTAAAAATTTGCATAAAATTGAATTTTAGAACGATTGGAATGAAAGAGAAGGGAAAGATAGCTAACTTGACACTTGCAGAATTTGAGATCGTCCACTAGTTTGTCCTCGATGAGCAATCCGAGTCAGAGGTGAAATATTTCCAAATTGGGTAAAAATGCCAATTGGTATGTTTTAATTCTCTTTTTAAACTATATATAGAAAAAAATTTCAATTTTTGGGTTTCTAGGCTATAGTTTGAAAATTATTTTTATAATTGAACTAATACCATGTCCTTTTTCCTAATGCAACAGGTTCGAATTCTTTCAAAATTTGTTATCCGCTCATATAGGGTAGGATTTGGGTCTTTCATATGTCGTTATGCATCTATACCTTATCCATTGTTAACCCTAGGATTACCTCTTTGACCACTGACTATGGTGTTTAACCATTTTTACCTCATCTACATCATTGTTATTCCATGGATAAGGCCTCCTTTCCATGAGTACCCTATTTTAGATCACTTTTTTGTCTTTGGGTACTCATGCCGCATTTTTCATAGGTTTTGGGGCGGATTCTTAGCTATTTTTCACGATAAATTGAGCCTCATTATTGGTTTCTTTTTACAAGCTCTCCCTTTTATAAGAATCCCCACCCTTGTGTAGTTTCTTTAGGCCCAGGTTTGACCCCTCAAAATAGACTTGGCTACTAAGTAAACTTGTCCATTCAGGCTTGTTAAGAATATGTGAATGGGCATCTACATTGGTGGTAGGTTATCACTTTTTTGGACTATCACATGCCCCAATTTTGCGAAAAAAACAATTTTATATTATTTGAGGAACAATATGTTAAATTTTATGCTAAGTTGTAATTGATGACCCAGTGGGGTCAAGGATATTTAATGTAAGCTCTGAATGTTTTATTTATAAATAAATAAATGAGGAGACAACAGCTTAGGAGAGCTGTTAAAAGAGTGTTTACTGGTCAAATTGGTGGAGGAGACTGGGTGGAGAGCAAACTGACATGTGGCAGCATCCTCAAACCACTTCCAACTGTTGCAGGTGGAAACCTCCCTACATTTGTGGTCATGATTCCCCAAGAAAGTGGAATCAGAGCAGGTGGCTCAATTAATGAAAACTGGCCCAGAAGACCTAGGCATCTTTATAAAAAATCCCATTGAAGAGAGATGAGGCTGCTCATTCTAGAGAAGTGATCATTCAGGGTGAATGAATTTACTTTAGAGAAATTCAATGGAAGGGAAATTGGAAAGTGTTTGAGGGGATAACTGTTGATTGATCTTGTTGCAGCTTTTAAGCTGAAGATCATAATACTGAGAGCAGATTGTTTTTACTGAGGTATTGAACTAGTCAGGTGACAGAGGGATTCTACAGTTGCATACTCCACCCAATTCTCAACCAAGAAGACCAGGAACAGGCTCGGGGGTCCTGAGGAAGTGTTGTTTGAGCGCTCTCCAGGAGATTGGTAGGGAGGAACGGCCTCCTAAAGTTGTTGTCATCTTGTCCTCAATAGGTTCTATGTTATTTTATTTTACTGTCTTAGTTAAATAAATCTTAGTTTAGATGTTACATGAATGTAATTAGTTCTGAGTTTGTAAATTGTTGAGTTAGTATTCTTATTAGACTCTTAATAGAAATGAAATTGATTTAGGAAAATAATGAAATAGAAAGGATTTAAAATTCTAAGCTGTGTTTTTCCACACCTGGTTACAGGCTGTACTCTAGCACAGTTAGTTTAATTAAGGTAAATGAAATAATCCTTATAATGGAATGAGAATAGTAAATGTGAATTCTGCATTTGTATGTAAATGAAAATAGACTGTATTTAAATGTTTAGAATGCAATGAGAAAGTAGTATTGTAGTTTGTTTATATTTACTATTTTAATTTAGTTTGTGTAGATGAAAACACAGGTGAAAGAAATAGTATTATGCACTAGTACCAGAGTATTAGTATACTGTTAATAAATATAAACCTATAGCAAATAATAACTATTATTCAAGAAAATATGTATACAAGTTAATAACTAAACAATTCTGGAAAATATTAACTTAATCATAAACTATTATTATTAAAAACCAGATTAGGGTTTCTCTTATAAACCCTTATTTATGTAAAATAAACAGAGTTCAGGGATAATAATCTTTTATTTACAGAGCTCTAAATAATTATAAATTACAAAGAAAAAAATAAATGTATTTATAAGTAATAAAGGAAATAACTAAGACTTATACACATTCATGATTTTAAAAAAATTAAAAAAAATAAACACTAGACAGGTTATTACCTGTGAAAAAAAATAAGGGTCGAAACCTTTTCGACTAAACTATTCAAGTACAAGTTAATCTATATCCAGTTACATTGCTAACTGAGATTTGAAAATAACAAGGAAACTATAAACTGTGCATTAGACTGATTATAGTTTTATCTTTAAAACTTTAAAATGTATTTACAAACCTTTTTAAATTAAATACTTCATTAACAGGTTAATGAACAACAATACACCTGTAATAACGAAACTAAAGCAAACAAGAAACAGTGCTCAAGTAATAATTTATTTAAGAACACATTTACGCCAAGGTTTCTTTTCCATTAAACCCTAACTATTATATTCTGGACTGGTAGTATAAAATTATAAATTTTACATTATGACTGTTCTACAGTCTTCACATTAACACTATTTACTTATAAATGTATCATTAACAGTAAATTACTTAACTGACAGTTGAAGAAGAAAGAAAAACCCTATTTTACAGTATTATCATTTAAAAGATAAATTAGAATAAAACAGAGTAATCGAAACAGAAGTCAATTTAAAACCATGAGTACATGAAAAACCCTTTTATCTTAAAACCAAAGTATGATATTATCAAGCCGTAAGGCTGTAATCACTTTTACAAACCAAAGAAACTACTTACAAGTCACGGCTTAAGAGCTGGAGTTACCCAACAACATGCAAGGGTTTTAAAAAACAAAACTAAGAGTTAACAAATACTAAGCATCTAAACATTGGAGGAACCGAAGCTATGCTTCCCTTCAAACTGTAACTCCTTCCAATAACCTTTGCAAGCAGGGAGATGCCATGACAAACCGGGGCTTACCCGTTATGGCCATGAAGTCAACCAATGCTGGAGAGGTTTCCTTCAAGCCCGAAGCTGAACTATAATCTGCAAGAACAAGACCGAATACATTAGTTAGAAGTTGTATTCATTATGCTAAAAACAGTAACTAGAAATTAATAATAAGAGCAGGGTAAGACTATTACCTATAAGTAAGAAGTTTGGAGCCGAGGAGGAGACTAAACCAGTTAGAGGAACTGCACCTTGAAGAAACAAAACCCTCGTGCCAGACCTGTGACAGAGGTAGCAAGGTTCTTATTCCAGTTTTCACTAACGATGGAGTAAGCCACGAGCAGAGACAAGGTTAACACTATGCCCAGTTCTCTAACTACTGAAAGAGTTAAGAAAACCACCCTCACGTTGTTCATTAACTTCCAGAAAGAAACCAAGTTACAAACTGTGAATCCCTTAACTCTTGCACAAATGATACAGCACTATACCATACACAATGGAGCTGTCAAACGATGAACCAGCGAGCCTCTCATGGCCGCAAAGAAACCCAAACAGCACATAGCCAAACCCTCGAAGGATAATGAAGAGGATAGGGTTTCTATGTCATTTTTTTAATCGACCAATGCATGGTGGAGACACATCCATGTGCCCATCAAAAATTTTATTCAGAAGTGGGTTGATCGATATAGTCAACCTGCACTGTCGGGTGAACACATATTATTGCCAATCATTTATACCTTATAACTAATGATAATGTTTTGTATTAAAGGTATTTTATCATTGT